>APFE031628476.1:2124-103998 GCA_000404065.3 Pinus taeda
GTGTAAATAAGGAAGATTTGTTAAAAGAACTAGATAATACTGATTCACCCCCCCTCTCAGTATTATTTTCAACATTTGAGGGGGAAACCTCCTTTACATTACACAAATGAACAATTCTTGGATGATACAAATGACAAGACCTCCTTTCTATATATAGGAGTCTAGGGGGTCATAATATAATAAAGCTGACATAACAATAATAATGTAAGGGCACAAGAATAACAATAGTGGGCATCTATGGGGCACAATAATAACAATATGGGGAGTACATGGGCACAACAATATAATAAGGGGGTTACACTAATAACAATAAGGGGTTACACTAGTAGTATAGGGACCTAACACATCGACACTATATGTAAAACATACAATGTGTCCTTCTTTTGTTGTCATGATGTAATGGAGTGCATGTATTGAAATCAAACCCTAAACTAATTGTAGAAAATGAACTGAAATGGAAACCCTAACCTCTTGCAAGAAATAAAGTATAAGGAAATAAACATATTTTAATTTCATAAAGATCATGACTTAAATGTAAAGAAACCTAACTTAACCCTATTTATCATATGTGATGATTTAAACTAACTGAGCATGGAATTTGATCTAGAGAGTGCTAACTACTGTGTGCATGAAAAAATATAGAATATCTTTTTCCTTTTTATCTTTTGCTTGAAAAATGTAATTGCTAATCTCGCTTGGTTCTTTGGAAGGGGAGATAGGTGCGGAGGAAAATGAGTACAATGGTTTAGATGGATTGGAGGGAAAGTAGGGGCCTAATCCTGGCACCTAGTGATTATTTTTCTCAATTTGGGCTCAAAACAAGCCACTACAAGTTTTCCTACAGGATGTCTACAGGAAGTACTAGTTCCTACAGGATGTTTACAGGATCCCCTGTTTTATTATAAAAAGTAGGCCGAAATCTTAGGAAGTGGTCTAGAAGGTGGAGTGGAGCTTGGGAAAGGTGGATAATGGAAGAATAAGGCATGGAGGTGGTGGACACTACCCAAAAATCAAGCAAGGGCTTTAAGATGGGTAGATTTGCTCAATGGAAATGACACTTTTTTCTTTGGCGACATGGGTGGATGAGGAAAACGAGATGATGTCTCCATGCAATGTAGAAGCTCCTGCAACAACACACATTATTTTCTACATCTATCCACAAATTCATCTATACATGGGAATGATACATTAAATAACGGAAAATTACTAGTCTAAAAGTCAAAAATTCGAGAACTAGTGAGCTAGTCAATATATCAAATGCCTAACCTAATCAAGTGAAAATGAAATGGGTTAAATTGTTTTATTAACTAGAATTTTTTCATGATCTAATGCAAGTGGAATCAACTTGATTGAAGCTCGTTAGCATGCTCTAAAAAATAGCAAAAAATTACTAGTCTAAAATCCATAAATTGCGAGAACTAGTGAGTTGGTAAATCTATCAAATGCCTAACCTAATCATATGAAAATTCAATGGGTCAAATTTTGATATTAAATAGATTTCTTTTGTGATATAATTCAAGTGGAACCAACTTAATTGAATCTCGTTAGCATGCTCTAAAAAATATCAGAAATTTACTGTTGTTTGCCACAAAGGAGTTCCAGAAATCTAGATTTGGGAATAAGAAAGCTCATTCAAGTAGCTCAATGATCACTATGACCTTCTAAAGATTTTACAAGGATGAAATTATGCTTTTGTTCCTGCAAAAGAACTTACATCAACCATTTAACCCAATTCTACAACAAGAAATCGTTAATACTAAATGCAGAAATAGAAAGAAATAAAAACTAGAGATGCATGTGAATAAGAAGTGACAAGAATAAAGGAAAATGCTACAAAAGGGTTCTAAGGCTCATGGGATGGTCAAGCCCAATGAAACTCAGAGACCTATGGAGGAGAACAAGATTTATAAGCTGAACATGACACCAATCTTCATTATTTTGATCAATACAATTATATCCCTGCAAGAAAATACAATGGAGCTGCAAAAATACGAGTTCTCTCCACAAGAAGACTAATGAAAATCCCCCCCTAGAGGTAAATTATACTTGGTACTTATACAAAATGATTAGGAATCATTCCCCATGAAAGGAGGAAGATTTCCCCACCAAAATCCCTTGATTAGTGGAACTGGTTCCCAATACTAGGAATCTACATTAAATGTCAGGGAACACATTCCTATATTTTCTCAATCATTAGAGTTCCACAATATGTGCCATAATTTCATAATATCTTGTTGATTTATTATTTAATATTGATCCTCCTATAGTAGGGAGCAAGTCCCTAAATTATCTCCTCCTCCAAATCTTCATAATCTGCTCAATATTCTCATAATATTCCACAAAAATAAATAATATTAGGCACAAATATGCAATTATTCATAAACCTTCCTAATGAACATATTAAAGTTAAAAATACATTATCTAGTACAAAAAGAGAGGTTTAATGTGCTGAAGGATAGTCAGATGGGCCTTAATTTATGTTTAATTCAGAGGCATGGGCCTTAATTTATGTCTAATTTAGAGGCCCATCATACCCCCTTTTTGAAAGTGTTGCTCATACTCGGAGAAACTTAGTGACCTCATTGTTCCTCATTCATGGCCTTGGTGGCCTCTCTCTTGTGCACCCTTCATTCCTTTCTGTTAAGAACCTTAGGTGTAAGTTTTGTAAGGACAAGCCCAAAAATATATTTGTGCATAGAAAAATCATTGTTTCTTGAGATCATTAGCTTGCTTTCTTCCCCTTATTCAAGATGGGCTCTTGAATATTTTTCAATTTGGCAAGGTATTCCACATCCTTATCAACATTTTGCTACCTTGTTCCACCATTTGGACACCTCTAAAACCTTCAAAATGCCTTTAGATGAGAACTAACACATTCTATAGTAATTCCTATCAAAACTACAGGAACCTACAGGGAACCCTGTTAAAACTACAAGAAACCCGTTTTTAGCATAAATAATAGTCTAAGGTTAGGGTAGGCCCTTAACTTGACTTCCAGCCTTTCTCCCATTTCTATAACATCTTTTAGGCCTTGGACAAAAGCTAGAAAGAGATTAGAGACCTCTTGGAAAACCTCTTTTTATCACTACAGTTTGAGTTCTGTTTTGATGGTGAATGCCTCATTTCCTTTTGTTGCCTCCTTCTTCTCTCTTGTGGCCTAGATGATTGCCTAATGACCTTGGAGTTTTCTATTTTGATTAGGTATGTCTTAGGCACTGTCGTTTTTTGGTTTTAGCACCATTTGTTCCTTTCTTACTTCTTGTAGCAACATTCTGTCTTCTTGTAGCAGTCATTCCTTCTTCCTTCAGAGTATTCAAACTGTATGGGAGTGGTGAGAAATGATGTAGGTTTGTGAAAATGTAGAGGGTTCTTTGTTTGTTTTTTTCAATAAATTTTTAGAGTGAGACAGAGTGTAGGGTTTGTTGTTGAAATTATGAAATGGGATGGATGAATGATGGATAGATAGTGAATATGAAGTGGATGGAGGGCTTAAAGTGCTGTGGTGACTTGGCCTTTGCAAAAATTCTTCTTTTAACTGCTATCCTCATTCCTTGAAATCATCACCCTTCATAATTTGACTTTTCAACATTGCATGAGTGAAGGAGTGAACTATAGTTAACGAGTTGAAGATGGATGAGACTGCTGACCCATCCTTAGCTTATAAAATCTCATCTCTTATGCATTGACAACAAATTTCTAACTATAATATGCTCAAGAGAAGAGGTAAAGAATATTACATACTTGTACCTACCTGATGGTTGTTGGAGAGACATGCATGCCACTGCAGAGTTGATGATGATGTGCAGGTGTTGGGGGACCTATATCAACCTTCCCTAAATAATACATGATCTTTTGACCCATTTATCCATCATATTTCCTCTTGTAGTTTCTTCTCGGCCTTCCTGTAGAGATCCTGTAGTAGTTGAGAACTTCTTGTAGAGATCTTGTAGTAATTCAGGACAACCTCTTGTAGCAGACTTGTTTTGTCCATATCTCCCAAACGGTAGAATGAATTGACCTGAAATTTCCTGAGCATGTTGCCATAATCATTATGCACCTCCTTATAAAAACAAATTGGCCAATGGATGCATGAATCTCGAGAAAATAATCATTATGCACCTCCCTATAAAACAAATTGGCTAATGGATGCATGAATCTCGAGAAAAAACTAAAAATGGCTGAAGGTGATGGAGGCCTATTTATTGGAATCCGTGCAATGAAATTTGCTGAAATTTCTTAGGAATGTTACCATCATCCATATGCATCTCCCCATGAACAAATTTTTAAATGGATGCATGATTATCAAGATACCATCATCCATATGCATCTCCCCCTGAAATAGTTTGGAAAATGTATGCATTGTTTGGAAGATATGACAAAAATAGTTTTTTGCTCTATGTATTCTGTTTCTTGTAGAGATTCTGTAGTAATTTAGGACAACAAGCAAACTGAATGAGAAAAGCTTGAGAATGATGGGTGGATGGTGGAAATAGATGAGAGTGATGGATTGGCATGGCCTTGGACTTGTTTGAGCATTTAGGGAAAGGAGGAGAAAGTCAAAATTTGACTTCTTTTGACTAGGTTTGACCTATTTTTTTTCTTTTGTTGGTACCAAATTATTTTTGTTTCTTGCAAATGTTGGAGAGTACATGCATTCATCAGAGAGATATATGAAGCAAAGAATTTTTTTTTTCTTCTAGGCCTACTAACCGCCTCAATGAGGTTTTCAACTAGTAGGTCTGCCTAGGCACCTCAAATGAGGTTTTCACCTAGGATCTTTTCCTTTTTATGTTTTTTTTCTTTTTTCCCAACCCAATGACCTCCTCATGCAGGTTTTCAATCAATGAGCCAATCTGAGGTGCCTCAAAGGAGGTTTTCACCTGAGATTTTCTTTTTTTGCTCTTATTTTTCATTTTTGTTTTACCCTACCTTACTTGAAAAACAAAATGACTTTCAAGTATAAGAATACTTCCAATGGAGACATGTGCACATCAAGATGACAAACACACTGATGTGTAAGCTTGAAATGTATGCTCTGACATGTACCTAAATTTGAGTGATCAAATGCTTTGACTTTGTTGATATCAAGCATGATTGAAGAAGAGAGTATTGATGCACCTTGTTGATTTTATAGAACTAAAACTCAATATAACTTTGATGTCCTTGGTTTTCTTGCTTATCTGGATCATTCTTCATGTCTTCTTCTACCATGACCTTCAAATCTTCCTCTTTTTTCTAATTGTTCTCTTGAATACATGGAGGATTTGATGGTGACAATGAGGGAGCTTTTTCGATCTCTGATTTTGTTGTCTGCTCTTCATCAAATGCAACCCATGATCCTTTGATATTCTCATTTGAATCTTATTCTTTTGGATGTGGTCCTTCAATGATATCAAGAGAATATCTTTTTTTCAATACTCTTCCTGAGCTATGGTGAATACCATTTAGATCAAGAGGATATGTTTGTAAGTGTTGTACCTCAACATTGTAAGTGGGTTAAGCTACTTCAATATGTGGGTTTGGAGATGGTGGTACAGGTAGTTGAGTGGGACTGGATTTTTGAGATGGATGTGATTGGGGTTGTGGCTGTGGTGGAGGTGAATGGTACAGATAACATGGAGTTGGTATGGAAGATATTGAAGAAAATATTGAGGATATTGTGGATGGCTCCCATAACTTCCTTGCAAACCTTGTTGCCAAGATTGGTTTTGGGGTTGAGATGGCCAATGTTTCTAAGGAAAGGGTGTGTTCCAATTACTTTGAAGTGGATATGCATAACATTGGAATTGTGAATTAGGCTCTTGCATCTTACTAGGTTGACTAGGCTGCCATGGTTCTCCTGGAGCTACATAACATAGTTGCTTTGGTGATTAACTTGCTCCATTCTCCTCTTGGTAAACTTCTTTCAACCTTGGTAATGACGGACAATGTTTAACATCATGTGATTCTGCATGGATAACACAAATATTAACATCTTCTTTTTCTTCATCTTGCATTCTTAACATTTCTACTTGTTTGGTTAGATTGCTAAGAATTTTTATTTTAAAATCATCAAACAAATTTCCAAGTTTAACTTGACTTACCTATCTTGATGCTGATTTACCTACTCTTGCCCTTCCCTTCCTCTTGATATGTGTTTGCATGTCTCAAAAATTTCTTCAAATGATAATTGGTATACATCACCTCTACTCACGAGATCAAGGAGATCAATCCATTCATCCTTAATTGTTCTAAGTAAGAGGGTTTTTAGTGTGTCGGATCCTAAATGATGTAGTTTTTCCCTCTTAACATTATACATGAACCTCTATATTAGATCCTCAAGGCTCTCATCTTCTCTCTGATTCTTTCTAAATATTTCTTCATTAACATCATGATATTTATATTTTTCTAGAAATATCTTTTGCATATCATTCCATGATCTTATTGAATTAGTCCCTAAACTCATGAATCATTTAAGAGCTCTATCCTTCAATGTTGCTGAAAAATTCTAAATTTTTTAGTTTTTAATAAGTAACCATAAGATCTACAAACAATTTCAAATTCAAAGAGAAAGGTTTCTAGATCCTTTGACCTTAGACCATGAAATTTTGGAAGAAAAGATGGAGGGATGTTATTCAAGTGCACACTAACATCAATATCTTGAATCGAGAATCCGAGAGGACCTTCCTCATTGTTATCTTCTCCATCCATTTCTTCTACATTCTTTGCCATATCTTCTTCTTCTACCTGCAAAAGTGGATGGTGATATGGCTCTTTCACCACTATCAATAGTTTGTTCACAAATTAACAATGTTGTTTGAGGTAACACTTGGAGGAAATTTTGATCCTAGAAGGGTTTGTGTGACTTCTACAGGAAGGCACACAATATTGTAGCGGTCTGCAAAAACCCTACAATACCATAGCTAGAGAACTAAATTGAAAAGATAACCATCATGGAAGCATTGATGGAATACAACTTTGAGCTTGAGATACTACAAGATCCCTATTCACCCACAAGAAGAAAAATTTGATCCACAATGGTACTTGCATCCTGAAGAACCTACATTATCAAGCCTCAAACAACAAGGAACATTACAATAAAAAATAAATTCCAGTAAAAAAAATACATGGAGCAAGGGAAACAAGAATATGACATCTTATAAGACATGTAAAGCAACCTCACCCCTACTCAAAAATTCCATACAAGAATCAACTAGTCGCTTAGAGGCTACAACACTCACATCGAGAGAATCTTAGCAACAAATTTTTAGCCATATGAACTAGAGATGTGAAGCAGCAACAAAAACAACAACAAAAATACCTAGAAGATCTCCAGAAATAGGGCTATCAACATCAGGACCTCCAACAAATGATCAGATGCATCTTTATGATAATCAAAGGAAACCTCCACGTCTATAGCATCATCTTGCACAAAAAGGTATTGATGGTAAGGCACATGTATGCAAATCTTTAACCGCACCCTTTGAACCTATTTTAGCTTAAGAAAATATTAAAAGTGCAAGAAGGAAAGGTATTTTATAGCCAAATTTAATAGCAGGAAGCCTCAACCTTATCTAGAAAGTCACTTAACCTTTCTCTAAAGGACACCCACACATGTGGGAGATGAATGAGACAAAATTGAAAAAAAGGCTTAAGAAATTGGGATGTTATCATGGGGTACAAAAAAAGAACTCCAAGTTTATTTTGCATTCAATATCATCAAGGAAAAAAAGAAAAAAAAAAGAGAACAAATATAGGTGGGGCCAACTCACTTAACTCAAAGTTTTGCATGCAATGTTGTTTAAAAAAGAAAAGAGAAATAGGGAGAGAGAAGAATATTTAAAAAATATGGCAGACCCACCACCTCTTGGCATGAAAAATGAATACTACAAGATCCTATAGGTGTTACTACAAGATAAAGAGAAGCTGCTTTAGAAAAGTTACAGGTTGCTATAGGAGACACACGTGCTGCTATAGGATACATACAAGTTGCTATATGATACAAACAAGTTGCTATAGGATCCTAGAAGTTGCTGCACATGAAGATGACAAAGTGCTACATGAAGGAATATTTTTCCCAAAACAACCATCAGAGCCTCAAGATGCAAGGAGAGAGGAGATCATCCATTGCACAAGAATATACAAGGTCTACAAAATAGATATACAGGAAAGTTATAGGTTTCTACATGAATGTTACATGTTGCTATAGGAGGTTTGGAAGTGGACAAAGTTTTCATCAAACCCCAAGGAGGACAAAATTGTTAGGGAAAGGGTAAGTAAAAAATTTCCCCACTAATAGTTGGCATGAAAACCTGAAGAACTCTCTCAATTCTCAAAATTATACCCTGTAGTTGTCACATTTTTAAATCTCAGTAAGAAAGATCAGTGAATTTATGTCATGAACATGGTAGAGTTTTTTGTTTTTTTGTTTTGTTTTGTTTTTTGTTTTTTTGTTTTGTTTTTGCTTTGTTTTGTTTTTTGTTTTTTGTTTTTTATCCTCATAAAAATAACATTTTTTCTTCCTTTAAATACCCTTACACAAGAAACTTCTGAATATTGTAACGGAGAAGGGGAATTCCTTTTCCCACTCTATTAAATCTTACTAAAGCCATGGGAGGAGGATTTAGTAGTATAAGAATATGATATTGAAGGGGAGGAATAAAAAAAATAATAAGAAGAAAAGACAAGAAAAAAAACAGAAATACAAGCTGAGCCAAAGGCAAAGAAACAAATGGAAGAACATGCAAGATTCCATCCAGCAATGGAAACTACATCAGCAAGGGATGTCAAAAAATCCATGAGAGGCACAGATGAAGAACAAGATGGAAAAAAGATGAGTAGGTTTCTCAGAGGATGAGAAACAATTTTAGTAGAGGGGTTTGATGGACCTCAAAATTATATTCATATTAACGCTCATCTAAACTTTCCTAGGAATATAAAAGATATACTAAATCCATCTTTCTACACTTAATAATGTTTTCCTATATTTAATAAGTTCTTAGGAATGTTTAGAGATAATTTCATACTATGTGCTTAATATTATTTGTTTTTGTAGAATATTTTGAGAATATTGGACATATTTTGAAGATATGGCAGATGAGATAATTTAGAGACTTTCTCTTCGACATAGGATGCCACAGGATGGAACAATAAATTAATAAGATATCATGAAATAATTGAAAAATTCTAGAGTCCCACTGATTGAGAAAATCTAGGGATGTGTTCCACGCTACTGGAGGATCCAAAACTCAATATTTAACGAAGATTCTATTGTTGGGAACCAGATGCACTTTTTGATGGATTTTTGAGGGGAAATTTACGTCCTTTCAAGGAGGATTCTTCCCCATCAATTTTTATAAGTACCATTTCGAATTAGCCTCTAGGGGCATGCATTTCTTAGTCTTCATGCGAATAAAACTTGTTATTTAGCAATTCCACATTTTTAGCAGGGATGTACTTGGATTGACTCTAATAATGAAGTTTGGTGTCATTTTCAGATTTTAAGGCTTTGTTTCCTTCATAGGACTCAAAGTATCATTGGGATTGGCCATCCTAGGAGCCTCACAACCCTGTTGTACGATTTATTTATCTTATTTGAATATCTTGTTCACTTGCATCTCTTATTCTTTCATTTCCTATTTATGCACTTAGTATTCATGCTTCATTTGTTGTAGGTTAGATTGGTTACATGATTGAAATAAATGGGTTTTAAGCTCATTTATACATTTGAAAGTATGAGCCATCCTTAGAAAAACTCTGCAAAGTCATATTCATGATTGAGCTACTTGGATTGGTTTCCTAGTTCAAAATTTTGGAAATTTTGGAAGTATCTTGTAGTGAAATAGTAATAAAATTATTTTGAATTTTTACGCATGTTAATGAGCTACTTTCTAGTTGATTCCACTTGTACTAAATCCCAAAATCATTAAAATTAATAAAAAAATTTACCCCATAGAATTTTTACTTGATTAGCTTAGGCATTTAAGCCTAAAAACATTGAAATTAATAACAAAATTTACATTGTAGTGTTTTTATTTGATTATCTTGGGAATTTGGCAGGTTAACTCAAGAAACATGCATCTTGTAGCAATGGAAAGTTTCTTGCGACACTTTGTTTTCTAGCTCCTATTCACTCCAAATTCATGGTAGAAGCATATTTATAGCTTATGAATGCTCTAAGGCCATTTTTATTTTGAGTTGAGGCTTGGTTAGGTCTCCATTTAGTTTTTACATTTCTTTCCTCTTGAGTGTTGATTTTTGCAATTAGTTTAGATTTCCTTTTCGCAATTTACTTTATGAAAAGTGTGATTTCCTTCATGCAAGAGTAATCTAGGACTTTCCTTTCCTGCAAAATATAATAGATTTCCTTTAATGCCATTTCCTTTCTATAAAGATATATTAGATTTTCTTAGTTTTCATTATGTTTTACATTTTTTCAAATATAATAGGTTTCCTTTTTGTCATTTACTTTCTAGCAAAAGTAGAATGGGTTTTCTTATTTCTATTTACCTTTTGAAAATTAGGACTAACAACTTACCTAAATCTCTACCCATTTGAAGTTGTTTCATTTCCTTTTTTAACTTGCATCAAAGGGAGTCAAATTAGGAATAGGAAGGTGTATGTTACAAATATAATGATGGCCCCTCTTAAGTTTGTACAAACCCCAAATTGATAATTGATGTTGGTAGCCTTGGGAGTTGCAATACTGGGGCTCAACAAGTATCACGATAGAAACCATTGCCAAGCTCTTCTTTGAGTGAGTGTGGGCACATTTTGGGATCTAGTAGACAATTATATAAGATCTGGACAATAGGTTCCTAAGCATTTTTTGGTAAACCCTCTAGTCTTTGTTGCACACCAAGCTCTCCAAGTCAACTGCATTCCACCCTAGACTGATGGCCATATAGAGGTCATCAACAAGATGATAATTCACATACTACGTAAGTACAACTCTTACCATACATGAACATGGGATGGGATTCTCCCCTACGTTAAACACAACTACAACAAAGTTCTCCATAGCTCAACTGACCACAATCATTTCCAGGTGGGCTTGGGATTTCAACCATTGTGTCCCATTGATGTTGCAATGCCTTTTGCAACTACATTGGAAAAATTTTCACTTGTTCAATCTGAAGTTGTTAAGGCCATCAAGCTTATTGAATGCATTCATCACATCTTCCAGTAGTTTCATGATATCCTAGGTAAAACCAATACTAATTAAAAACAACTTCATGATCAACATCATGTACCACATAAGTTTCAAATGTGTGACAAGGTTTGGTTGCGTTTGCAAAAGTAACTTCTTGCTGGAGCCCATCAAAAGCTTCAACCACTCTAATACGAGCCTTAGACCATCACCAAGGCTTTGGGTGACAACTATTTTGGGGTTAGTATTTCCCCATTGCTTGGCTTGCACCCAATATCTAATTTGGACCACCTTCGGCCATACTTTCCACCATTATTAGATAATCATGCATTACTGAGGAATTGACACCAAAAAAGCTCAACCTAGATTGCATTGAACAAGCCACAAATGACCGAATCATGGACACACAAATTAATAACACTCACCAAAAAAGGATCCAACTATATCAGGTTGTTAAAGCCATCTAACTCCTACAGCAAGTAAACTGGTTCACCAAGGACTAAGTTCAGCAAAAGTTTCCTCACCTTATGGAGGCACTAAATGCAATAGAGACCATTTCTTCCTAAGGGGGGAGGAATTATCCAAATGGATATTGATGGTCACTCACCTATTCCACTTGGACCCCCAACATTGTTTTCTATCAGTTTCTTATTTTTCAACACATTTTACTATTTCAGTAGTTTTCTATTTTTGGCAGTTTTTGAGTCCCGAGCTTCCGAAGTTGTTTTGAAGCCCTAAACAATGTTTTTTTGGGAAACGAGAAAACAAGAATCATAGATGAATGGTTTAAGTTAATTTTTTTTCCTAAAATATAATTTTTAATGGGCTATCATATGCCAAGCAGAAATAATATGCCAAAGTTACGACCTTGAGAGATTGATTTTCCAACTAACCCCATCGGGGCCCATACCTTTTGGTGCTTCATCTCCTAGGATTAGGTTTTTGGATGTTTATGGTTTCTCATTGTTTCTTTATGATAAAAAGGCCTCCATGTAGGTTTTTACTGTAGATTCAATAACTTATGTGATATGCTAAAGGACAAGACAAGAATCTACTCTACTCTTCAGTGGAAACCAAAGTTGATCGATGAAAACAATAAGGAGAAAAGCAAGAATATCAATCATACATAACACAACATTTCTTTGGGGAAAGAAAATACTAAAAACCTTGACTATGTATATTGCATTAACTAGAAGATATGAGAATAAAATACGATGCTTGTTCAACCCGAACAATTCCTGCACTAGTACAATCTAACTCTCTGCTTCACAAACCAGTTCAAGCCAAAACTTAGCCAATTCTGCTGCCTGCCAAGCCCCTACTTCCTTGCGCAATTCCTGAGAGAATTATCCCATATTTAATTGGGAAAATCCCTCACCACAACTGCATGATCCATCATAGGCCTTCTACTGATTGCATGCACCATCTGTACAACTCGGAAAATTATACAATTGATAGTATACTATCCTTGAACTCCAATATCAATTGGGTCTTCCTATGAACTAACATGCATGAGTTATTTATGAGTGAATCTTTATAATAACTAGTGGAGTAGTGACGCTGCACTGGTGCCTATCCCCACTATTAGACCTTCTACTAGTTCCTCTAAGAGTTGGAACTAGTTTAACTGAATATAACTCAGTTATACTGAGTTAATTAATTACAGCTCAAAAGAACTCAACCCAGGCCCCTAAAATTTAGGGATCACTCTAAATGACTCTAGATAAACTTCCAAATCAAATTTCCTAGGCCAAATAAGTCAAATTAACATAGTTAACTATTACAAGTTACTATGAGAATAGAATTTCGATTTAATTCCTAATTTAATTCAATGAAAGATTAAATTATAATTTATAGGTGCTATTTTTACCATTTCTTGTTGCTATTTTCAACACTCCCTCTCAAAAATAAATTAATTCAAATCTATCATGATCCAGTACCTTTGCAATGTTCTACATGCAACACTTCTCTCTAGTGTAGTTGCTACTGCAACTTCTGAAACTGAAAAAGCATCCAAACTAAATTAGTATGATGCATCTGTCACTAGAGTCTCTGACGGCTACTAGCTCCTGCACTATCTACTAAAAAATCTGTGCTTCTGCTGCCTCTGCACTACTGAAAACTCTAATTTACACTCCCCAACATATGAATGCTTCTAATCTCTTCCTCTGTCACTCTGACATATGACTACATTGACCTCCACTGATCCATCGTGCTACTGTGTACTACGAGCTCCCATAGAAAGGTAATGGTCCATAAGACAAAACATCTCAATCGGCCCTGCCCAAATTTCTTCATAGTTGGGACAAATACTTCACATCACCCCACCTCTCACCTAGAGGTATGGATGCATGTGTTCCCTCTAGACACTTGGCTCGAAATTTCCCCCTACTGGTTTTCTTGAGTGGATGTATCCACTTAGTCTCCTCTCTTCTTCTCCAATTGTGATTGCTCCATAACTTTCTGAGGCTGCTTTTGAGGATTCTTTTGGGGCTACATGTTTAGAGGAAATTCACTCTCCCTCTCAACCACCAAGTCTCTAACCTTTTCCTTTCTCCTCAAGGATTTTATGCATATTTGGCCTAGAGAGCAACAGGTTCTTCACTCGCACACCAATAATTTTCACTTGTCTCCTGGCAGTGTGTCTGAGGAAAAAATTTCCTTTGCTAAAAATCACATCATAGCCACAGTCTTCCAATACCATGATGAAAACAAGATTATTCTTTAGTCTTGGAACATACATCACATCTATGATTCTGAGAGGGGATCCAAAATCCTTCTAAAAGGTAACTGTACCGATGTCGGTCCCGCTATACCTCCCATCATCTCAAAACTCTATGTTCTACTTGAGGTTTTTCTCCTCAAAGTCACTAAAGAGATATTTATTCCCTGTCATATGGAACGAGGCACCACTTTCAAGATATTACATGCTTCCCATTACCGTGCTAGCCATCCATGCAATGAGAGTGAAATAAAGTTCGAATTGTGAAGCTAGAGCTTCACATGCTGCTGCAATTGCAGGCTCCTTCTTGCTTGCTTCCTTTTGTGGGAATTTCATGGCAAAGTGCCCATACTCATGACAGTGAAAACACTTGACTTTCGACAAGTCCTTCTCCTTGCTTTTGTCCTCACCTTGGGACTTATTTCCCTTGGATTTCTTTTCTTTGCTGAGTAATGCAAAGTCCTCTTCCACTTATTTGGAAGAGGTCCCATCTATGGTGTTCCACCGAATCTCTTCTTGTACCAAACCCGATGACAACTACTCCCAATATGGTAGCTTCTCCATCCCATTAACAGAGTCATGGAAACTATGCTAACTCTTGGGAACTCCTAGAAGGGTTAGGCTCACCATATCACCTTTGCCAATAGTAATCCTAAAACTTCCAAGCTCATCTGGACAATGGGTGAACTTGGTCAAGTACTTTAGAATAGAGTTGCCCTTCTCCCTCTTGATATTTCTGAGTTTATCCTTCAATGCCAACTTCCTATGGTCACTACTATTTTGAAACATGCATGTCAATGCCTTCCACATTGAGCATGGAGTGTCCTTACTGTGGAGACTCAAGATTATGTGATCTCAAACTCCTTCCAGGATAATCCTTCTCGCTTTTACCACACACTTTCTCCATTCAAGTAGATCTTTAGCATCAGATGTTGGAGGCTTAGGAATGTGATTATATATGAATTCCTTGAGGCCATTATCTTCCAACACTACATCCATCCTGTCTTTCGAAGCTATGTAATTTGAGCTACCCTCTAGGGAATACTTAAGTCTCAAGCTGTAGAATGACATATTGCTGACTCTAAAGTATGAACTTGAAAATTCAATTTCACCTGCACAATAAACTCAAATTCTTCTCCTCTATATTGTCTTCAGCTCTGATACCATGTAGATTTTTATTTTAGATTCAACAACTTATGTGATATGATAACACACAAGGCAAGAATATACTCTACTCTTTAGTGGAAACCAAAATTGATCGATGAAAACAATAAGCAGAAAAATAAGAATATCAATCGTACATAAAAAAATATTTATCTAGGAAAGCAATTGATAAAACCCTTGACTATCTATATTGCATTAAAAAAAATATCTAAGAAGAAAATAGAATTCTTGTTCAACCCGAACAATTCTAGCACTAGTACAATCTAACTCTCTGCTTCACAAACTATCTCAAGCCAACACTTAGCTAATTCTTCTGCCTACCAAGCCCCTACTTCCTTGCACGATTCCTGAGAGAATTAGCCCATATTTAATTGGGAAAATCCCTCACTACAATTGCACAATCCATCACAGGCCTTCTACTAATTGCATGCACCATATGTACAACTCGGAAAATTATACAACTGATAGTACACTGGCCCTTAACTCTAATCTCAACTGGGTCTTCCTTTGAACTAACATGCATGAGTTATTTATGAGTGAATCTTCAATTAAATGGTGGAGTAGTGAAGCTGCACTAGTGCCCGTCCCCACTACTAGACCTCCTACTAGTTCCTCCAATAGTTGGAACTAGTTTAACTGACTATAACTCAGTTAGACTGAGTTAATTAATTACAACTCAAAAGTACTCAACTCGGGCCCCTAAATTTTAGGGATCACTCTACATGACTCTAGATATACTTCCAACTTAAATTTCCTAAGCCAACTAAGTCAAATTAACTCAGTTAAATATTACAAGTTGCTTTGAGAATAAAATTTCGATTTAATTCCTAATTTAATTCAAGGAAAAATTAAATTAGAATTTCTAGATGTTATTTTTAACATTTCTTGTTGCTATTTTCAACACTCCAAGCCTCATTGTAACATAGTTCAAAAGGCATGTATCCATCACATCTCTTCACAAAGATAAACTATCATCGTCCGAGCTAGTTTACTTTCGTTATACATGTAAACATTTTTCAACATTTTCTATTTATTAATTGAATTTTAGTTTCACTGTATCTCTATGTTTATATTTTAAATATGCATTTCATTTTAGTCCTTCATAAATACAAATCAAGCAAAGGGTATAAAATTCAACCTCCAGTTGATCAAATTCATGTTCATTTTGTATACATGGAAAACATATCCTACCTGTTTCGCTAATGACCAATGGTAAATGGTAAATAATCAACCAAATGGTATTCTCATATTGTTCATTGTGGCTTCTATTTCTTGTTTGTTAAAATTTTAAAACGAAAATTCCAAAGGGGAAAATTCTTGTGCCCCAAACTGTGAGCCCTAGCCAATCTGAAACCCCCAAAGTGCCAATAAATCTTGATGACTCTCCATTGGTTGATTGAGATATTGACGTCTTCAACACTAAATATGATTTCGACCTCTATGAACTTAGAAATTGGGTTTTCCAATGTTTTCAAAACCAACAGGATTCATCTTTGGTTTGGGAATCATATCTTCCTCAATTTGTTTTCCCTCAAACCTGCCATTTGCCTAAATTAATTACTTGCTGCTATGATAATTACTTTTCAAGCAAAAATTCTAACATTTCTAAAGCTGGAAATGTATTGTTCTGAATTACCCCTAATCTATATTACAAATTTTAGTCCTGGTGATTCCTGAACAAGTTCAAACTCTTACTGATGGAAGCCTAAATTCCACATATGACAATCTCTCTACTGATGAAAGAAAGTCAGTTTTAGAATTATTTTTTATTCCCTGGAGTCGAAAGCCCTGATATTAGCCCCCCCTATTCATAAAGTATTTTTCCAAATCTATCAAAATAAATTATTTTTATGATCTTCTCATTATTAGCTTATGACCATAACTGTGAAGTTGATGAACATATTCTAGGTTTCCTGTCTTATATCTCTCCCATCAAAATATTTTCTTCCACATTCCAATTTAAGAAATATCTTTCAGATGCTATACATGACCAATTGGAATATTTCTATATCTCTAGATATTTTAGATATAAGTCAATGTTGATTCACTTGTTCATATACTTTTAGGAGGAAATGTTTCACAATATTATGTAGAAAATCTTGTAGATTCACAAGCTAATGCAATTTGCTAAAGCAAGAGACAAGAATATACTTCTACTCTTTACAGTGGAAGCCCATAAACATTGAGCAAACAATAATCAATAGAGGAAGAGAATTAAGGGCACATAACACAATAAATATTCGGGAAAATCCATAACTCAAAGCCCCACTATCTGTTTGAATTAATCCGGAAAATCAAGATGAAATTACAATGCTTGTTCTCTCTAGAACAATCCCAACACTCAAAAAATTCAGTCTCCAACTCATAAGCAAGCTCAAGGCAAAATATTAGCCTCTTTACAAGCTCTCCAAGTCTCTATTCCAATGCGTAATTCCTATGGAGGATAGCTTGTATTTAAAGGGAAATAAAGCCTCTAAAAACTGTGAATCCCTCAAGGGTCGGTTCTTGAATGCATGCACTATCAATGCAACTTAGAAAAATCTAAAACAAATAGTACATTGTCGTTGCACTCTAGTCTCAACTGGGTCTTTCTTAGAATTGACATGCTTGAGTTTCTGATGAGTAAATATTCAGTTAACTACAGTAGAACTGGTGGAGTTCATTAGTGACAGCACTGACTGTTAACTCACTATTAGTTCTCTCAATAAGTTTGAGAACTAATTTAACTAAACTGACTCATGAAACCAAGTCTTATATTTTACAACTCACAATTAACTCACATTGGACTCCTACAAAGTAGGCATAACATACACATGATGACATAAAGACTTCCATCTCGAATTTCCTAAGTTAAGTAAGTTTAATAAACTTAATTTAACTGTTTTAAGTTTCTATGAGAATAGAATTCGAATTTAATTCACAGTTTAATTCAAGGACAAATTAAATTAGAAGTTCTTGTTTCCATTTCTCAACACTCCCTCTCAACAAGAAAGGGATTATCAACTAGCCCAATCCTGTCTCCATGAAACTTGAATTTACATATTGATAATGCCTTTCTCAAAATGTCAGCATCTTTCTCCTCCATTGGAATGTAATCTAACAACATAATCTGCCTCAATACATAATCTTTGATATGATGATACCAGATATCAATATGCTTGGACCGATCATGAAAGACTGGATTTTCAGAGAGTTTTATATAACTATGATTATTACAATAAATCATTGTCAGATTTATCTGCTGATAAAATAAACCAACTAGGATCTTCCTCATCCAGATAGCCTCACATACTACTTGACTTGCAGCCATGTACTCTGCCTCTGCCGAACTAAGTGCAACCGATCTCTGTTCCCTATTGTACAAAGAAATTTCAATTGACCCAATACGAAAGATCCCTCCTGATGTGCTCTTCCTGTTGGATGGAATCCCTACCGTATCTGCATTGGTGAATCCTTGAAGCTTCACTCCATTTGTCCATCTATACCATAACCCAAACTGAGTAGTGCCTCTGAGGTATATCAATACATGCTTTTCCACCTTCCAATACAACTTGGTAGGCCTAACCATTGCTTGACTAAGCTGGTTATTTGCATAACACATATCCGGTTATGTGTTCACCAAGTACATGAGTGAACCCATAAGATTCTTATAAACAATAGCTTCCACTACTTCCCAGTAGCATCCTCCTTCCTCCAGTTACCAGCTATACGAGTCTCCATGTGTTTACTACTGTCCATGCATAATCTCTTGAGTATATCATTGGCATACTTGCCCTGAGATACAAACAAATCCCCATCTCTCTGCCATATCTCCATGCCAAGAAAGTAATGCATGAGTCCCATGTCCTTCATCTCAAACTCTCATGCAAGGTCCTCCTTGCAAGATTTGATGAGCTTCTCATCACCTGTCAGTATAAGATCATCTACATAAAGTACAATGATCAAAATCTTACCTTCCACCTCTATGTGATATAGGTTCGCATCCACTTCACTCTTCGTGAAGCCCAACCCAGTGAAGTAGCTATCTAAACTGGTGTACCAAGCACAGGGTGTTTTCTTTAGCCCATACAACGCTTTCTTGAGTCGGCACACATGTGACTCATGGTCCAAGGTTTCAAAAACTTCGAGATGCTCTATGTACACCTCTTCCTCAATCATGCCATCGAGGAATTCGATCTTCACATCCATCTGATGGATCTTCCAACCCATTTGTGATGATAGTGCCAAAATAGATTTGATTGATGAGTACCTTGCAACAGGAGAAAAGGTCTCATCATAGTCAATCTCCTCTACCTATGAAAAGCCATGAGCCACAAATGTAGCCTTATGCTTCTCAACACTACCATTTGTAGCTTTCTTTACCTTGTAAAGCCAATGGTTGCTCACAACTAACTTGTCCTCTGGTCTTGGGACCACATCCTAAACACTATTTTGAACTATGGAGTCATACTCCTCCACCATCGCATCAACCAAAACTGGATGTTGCACTGCATCCTAAAAGGAAGATGGCTTTGTCAAAACATATGAACCCATAAGTTCCATGTATCCAGTGTACCTCTCTGGTGACCTCCTCTGTCTGCGTTGAGAAGAGGGTGCTCCCACATTCTCCCATGCATCATCCAACAATCTGTCAACCTCTTTGGTGCATTTTCTTCCCTCTCTGGAAGACTCTGCATGAGTTGATGTCTCCACTCCCAGATCCTTTGCATGTGGTTGCTCCACATCAATCTGAGGCTCCTCAACCTCAGGAGCTAAAAGCTCCTCATCCGCATGTAGTTCAAGCTCCCTCTCAAGGGAAACTCACATGGCTTTCTGCTCATTGAAATTGATATACCTGTGAACCACTGCCATCCAACTGGTCAACATGTACACTCGATAGTTATGTGGTGTTTTAGTGTACCCCACAAAGATCCACAACTCTATTTTTGGCTGCAGCTTCTTCTGTGCATCTTTGGTCACATGGAAATAAACCGATGACCCAAAAATATTGAAGTGACCAACATCTGGCCTCTTACCGGAATAAGCCTGCTCTGGTGTCTTCATCTCAAGTATTCGATGTGGGCTACGGTTCCGAACATAAACGATTGTGTTGCATGCCTCAACCCACAAGTGTAGTGGTAGGCCCTGATCATGCAACATCACCCTTGCTGCCCCTACTATGCTCCTGTTCTTCCTCTCAGTAACCCCATTCTGTTGAGGATTATGGGGTGCTGTCAACTCTCGTTTAATCCCTTTTGCTACACAAAATTTCTTAAACTCATTGGAGACATTCTCACCATCATTATCACTCTTTAGAGCTTTAATGTTCTTGCCAAAATCTTTCTCTACCAAAGCTTTGAACTCACAAAACTTTGTACAAGTTTGATCCTTTTTCTGCATAAAAAATACCCAACATTTACGAGAATAGTCATCAACAAATATAACATAATGCCTGTGTTTGGTTGTGGATGCTATTGAGAATGGTCCACACACATTTGAATAGGCTCTCTCCAAAATAGAATCTACTCGACTGTCTCTATCTCTAAAGGAATACTTGGTGTATTTTCCCAAAGTACAACCCTTGCATGTATCAACTTGCTCAAGCGTACCTTTGGGAAGACCGGAAGAGTTTTGCTACAATGTCTTCAAAGCCCCATGATGCAAGTGGCCCAATCGCCTATGCCACAACTCCCTGACATCTCGGCTCAACATATTTTCCGTTTTTTAACTCAAAGCAACACAATCCTCTACCTTTATCTTATAGAGATTCTAAAATCAAATCCCTATCTTATTTACTTGACTCGTGGATATGTGTCAAAGGAACGCCTTTCCTTTCGAAAAGATCACATCATAGCCTCTATCCTCAAGCATGGCAATAGATACCAAGTTCTTCATCAGTCTGGGTACATGCATAACATTCTTCAAGGTGAGTGGAGCCTCATGCTCCCTATAAAAAGTAATAGTGCCCACACCAGTAACACTATACTTACTATCATCACCCATCTCGATATGCAAGTTGATATCTTTCTCGTTCAGTTCACTGAATAACTATTTGTCGCCATTCATGTGGAATGAAGTTCCACTGTCTAAGTACCAGACACTTCCCATGATTGAAGACACCATGAATGCAATGAGGGAAAAGTCCAATTTGAATTGGGAGGCCAAAGCCTCACCCGTTGCTCCTCCTGAGGACTTCTCCTTGGACTTCTTCGACGGACAATTTGTAGCAAATTGTCCCATCTTGTGACAATGAAAGCACTTAA
The DNA here is from genome assembly GCA_000404065.3 of Pinus taeda. NCBI lineage: Eukaryota > Viridiplantae > Streptophyta > Pinopsida > Pinales > Pinaceae > Pinus > Pinus taeda. Next base: position 23,381 of record APFE031628476.1, read on the forward strand.
GTTTCTTCATGTCCTTATTCTTACCTCCATGATAAGAATATTATTTGGAATGGGAAATTTTACCTTTCCCCTTCCTCACCTTAATCGCTAAGGCACAATTATCTTCATCATCAATCTTTGATGAAGAGCCATCCTTGGTGTTCCTCCTAATCTCATCCCGCATCAAATCCAACCATAGTCATTCCCAATCTGGTAGGTTCTCCTGACTATTGACAGAGTCTTGATAACTATGCCAACTCTTTGGGAGTCCAAGAATATTAAGGCTCACCATATCCTCCTAAGAAACCATGATTCACACACTTCCAATTTCATCCCAATATTGAGTGAACTTGGTCAAGTACTTTGGAATCATTTTGACTATCTCCATCTTGATTTTATGAAGTTTATCTTTCAGTGCCAACTTCCTTTGATCACTTCTATTTTGATACAAGTTCGTCAATGTTTTCCACATAGCATGTGGGGTTTCCTTTCCATGGAGACTCAAGACAATACTATCTCGAGCTCCCTCAAGGATTATCCACCTTGCCTTCGCCACACACTTCTTTCACTCAGCCAAGTTCTTTGCATCAGTAGCTACTGGCTTAGGAATTGACTGTTCAACAAATTCCTTCAAGGCATTTTCCTATAACACAACCTCCATCTTATCCCTCCAGGATATGAAATTCGAGCTACTTTCCAAGGCATACTCAAGCCTCAACCCATGGAATGCCATCTGTCGATCCTGAAGTGTGTATTGCAAATTCGGCTTTCACTTGTAACCCAGAAACTGAAAAGTTTGAAATCTCTTCTAGTATACTGTTCTCAACTCCGATACCATGTAGAAAATCTTATAGATTCACAAGCTAATGAAATTTGCTAAAGAAAGGGACAAGAATATACTTCTACTCTTTACGGTGGAAGCCCATAAACATCGAGCAAACAATAATCAATATAGGAAGAGAATGAAGGGCACATAACACAATAAATATTCAGGTAAAGCCACAACTCAAAGCCCCACTGTCTATTTTGAATAATATAGAAAATCAAGATGAAATTACAATGCTTGTTCTCTCTAAAACAATCCCAACACTCAAAAAATTCGATCTCCAACTCATAAGCAAGATCAAGGCCAAATCTTAGCCTCTTCACAAGCTCTCCAATTCTCTATTCCAATGCGTAATTCCTATGGAGGATAGCTTGTATTTAAAGGGAAATAAAGCCTCTAAAAACTGTGCAATCCCTCAAGGGACAATTCTTGAATGTATGCACTATCAATGCAACTCAGAAAAATCTAAATCAAATAGTACACTGTCCCTGCACTCTAGTCTCAATTGGGTCTTTTTGAGAATTGACATGCATGAGTTTCTGATGAATAAATATTCAATTAACTACAATAGAACTAGTAGAGTTCATTAGGGACGACACTGACTGTTAACTCACTATTAGTTCTCTCAATTAGTTTGAGAATTAATTTAATTTAACTGACTCATGAAACTGGGTCTTCTATTTTACAACTCACAATTAATTCACATTAGACTCCTAAAAAGTAGGGAGAACATGCACATGATGACAAAAAGACTTCCAACTCAAATTTCCTAGGTTAAGTAAGTTTAATAAACTTAATTTAACTATTTTCAGTTGCTATGAGAAAATAATTCAAATTTAATTCACAGTTTAATTCAAGGACAAATTAAAATGGAATTTCTTGTTGCCATTTCTCAACATATTAATCTCAGAAAGAAAGATTCAAATGGAGGAACATTTTTAGTGACTTTCTAGACTTCTCTTCTCAAAAAGTATTATAGACAACTTATATTTGCATATTATGTTAATAATTTCTTGTATGTTGCATATGGACTAATTCATGGCCTCAATACACCTCTTGGAATACTTCCAGAGGTTAGAAGAGTAATGCAATTGAATGATAATGTAAGGATGGGAAACTGGTATTTGTACAATGATTTCACTAAAACTAGACTATATGGATGTGAGATGGATCCTTACAGGCTCACAACTTTCTTTCATATTAAGATATTCGCATTAGAGTATATCAGATAGATGTTGAACAATGATCAGATTCATTTTACCTAGAAAATTCCTGGTTATTTTTAAATTGAAAACTGAAGTGGTCCCTTTTAAGGTAACCAACAAAGAAGCAACATATGAAGTTGAAAAGTTGTTACATGAAATGAACTTATCTCAAGGAGAAGTTTGGAAATATGACCCTAAGGGAATAATTTCCAGTTTAAGGATTGAAAAAGCTTCATCTACATATCAACATGTAGAAAAACATCAATCAAAATGTATGATAACAAAGAGATTTGGGAAGAGAACACATTAATGGATTCTATAAGTGAGGGAGGGGATTTCAAATTAGATGGACCTAAAATATTGGGTACTCCACCACCTAACGAGAAGGAGATGAAAAGGACTATCTAAGGCAATCAACAATCAACTTTAGAATATGAGGAAATAGAATTCATAATATTGAAAAGGCCCAGGGTGGAAGAACAAGAATATGAACATGAATCATCAACTCTTGAATAAACTTGTAGTGAAATTATAGTAGTCAGAGAAAGAACTACAACAAGCGAGCCTACTTTCAACCTGGAGTTTTTGTCTTCGAATGTTGCTCATGTACCTCCATCCTCTGTAGCACTATCTCCAAAAAATGATTTATTTTACCAATTCATGGAAATCAAAAGCAAGAATGCAAAGCTTAAAAATATTGCTTTCAGTAAATTATGGAAACTAGGTTCTTCATCAAGCACTATCTTATTGACAACAATGGATTTTTGTAAGAGGCAACTACAATTGGGAGTTTTAGAGATTAAGACACAAAAGGTTAAAACTCCTGATGGCTACAAAGCAACTAAGCTCACTGTCAACTTGGGGCAGATACATCTAATTCATCATATGGACCTCATTGGAAAAAAAGTGAAATGTTGTGTCATTCTTATACCAATTCAGTGGCTACTATGGAAAAATTTGACAAATATTTGAAGAAAATCAATGATTAGTTGAGATAGGAGAATACCTCCACCAATTCTAGAGAAAACAAAATAAGGATGTTGGAAAACATGATTATTGAATGAGGAGCCAATCTAAACAATATCAATGCCATCTAAGCCCTCATAAAGATAAGGGATATTTATATACAAGTCCTTAGGAGAAAGTTGAACATGCATGTTGTTGAACATGTTCAAACACAAAAGTTAGATCCACTAAGGAAAAAGAGATACTCTTATCACTAATGGTTTATCAAAATAAACAATTGGATTAATTGGAGAAACACATAAAACAATTGTTAAAAGAAAGAGTTAGTCAAACTATCTCTGATACTCTTATTGAAACACACCACTCCAAAACTGAAAAGATGATTGAGGTATTGTTTTCACTCAACCTAAAGGATCAAGAAATTGAGAATTTGAAGAAAGAATTAAAAGAGAAAAAAAACTCTCTTAACAATGAAGCTAAAGAGAATAACATTTTTTTAAAGTAAGATCAAATGGTTTAAAAATAAACTAGTAGGTACTTAGTCTCTATTTGGAGCAAGAAAAAATCTATGGGATGAAATTATTGCTTGTTTCTTCAAAATTTGGGATTTTTTCGAGGTAATTGGTGAAGAGGCAAAATTATTTCAGTTATCTAGCAGATCTGCACAAAAAATCTAGGAGGGATTAGGGTGCAAGCCAAGCTTAGTAAACATAAAAGCAATTTTTTTAAATTCTAGAAGGAAGGAGCAATTAAGGGAAATAGGTATTAGTGATATAACTAGTTTGATTATAGAGACTAAGAAAGTCCAAACAAAAGATATTTTTCTTCGGCATGTACAAGAAAAATGCAAAGAAGTTCAAAGTGTTTCGGATAATTTTCACACCAAATTTAACATCATGAGAGAATTAGGAGTACTTACATGTTGGACAACACCAAATAAATTGATGTCCTAGGAGGCCTATAAGAAAATCATAATTGAATGCAAAGAGGATGACTATAAATTTTTAGTTTTAAAAGGGGATCTAGATGGTAAAACACTCATCATTAAATTAATGAACGATTTCTACATTGACTTCCAGTTTAGACACCTATTTTAAGTTTCACTTATCTCAGATTTGGATGTAGCCTATAGGAAGATGACAACTTTTAGTTATATGGTTGGTGAAAATTGGGACAGATTAGTTGGAATCCTTCCTAAAATATCTTAACTGCAACAACAAATTCCAAATAAAGAAACACATCTGGAGCTTTTGATTTAATTTGTAACAAACTGTTTATTTTCTATTGGTCAATTCTAATTTTGTAAATTTTCAAGACAAATTGTTGTTATGGAAACTTTTTATATAATTTGTAAGAAGAAGGTTGAGAGAGGGGCTACCATTTGTAATAAGAAAATAATTTTGCATATATTTTTTTAAGCCTCAATTTTGAGATTTAGTCAAAGGATTCACCTTTTTTTCATGGTAGTGTTTTTTCTTTGCAAGTAGTTTTCTGTCATTCTTTTCTGTTTTTTAGTGCAAATCAGGATTGTCTAGAATTATTGGAGAGGCAAGATTGAGGATCAATCTCCCTTATTTCCTTGGTAAGGTTATGATTTTTATGAGCATTTTATGTTTACTATTTATTAATGTCATTCCTAAAAATATTTGAATTAATTTATGTGATTCTCATTATTCATAGATTTGTTTTGTTAAACCTATTGGGAGTATTCCAATAATGTTGTCTACATGTACCATGTTAATAAAGTTTATTCAAGTTAAGTAAATTATTTATTCGGTACAATATTAATATTTTCTTACATTTTTATTAAGCTATGATATCTACCATAATCAAAGGATTTCCCTTTGATTAAGGTTGAAAAAGAGGTTCCAAATTTTATTATCAAAATTTATTTAATCCAAAGGCAACCACCCCCTTTATAAAACAAAATCCCCACAGTTTGTTGTCTTGACATAGTTTTGTAGAAAAAACTGTCTACAAGGACTAGAAACAACTGAAGGTACCCAATCCATCAATTAATGATATTCCAGACACATTGGATGGAGTGAAAATAATCAACAAAATATACTTGAAGTCCATTTATCACTAGATACCTATTGATCCACAAAATGTGTGGAAGACATTAGTCAAAGTTTAGGGTGGGTTGTATGTGTAGTTAGCAAAGCATATTTTTCCTTACCAAATTAGCATCAATTATCATGCATCAATGCTATATGCATGATGTTTACAACCATACATAAGTTGTGTTTTATGTTGATAGCGATATAATTTTAGTGGGACATCGAATGAACACTTCCATCACATTACATTGGTTATAAGACAACCTATAAACACAAGTTTTATCCTAGATTAGATAAATGTACATTCATCTTGAGGTATATGATGTAAATTTGTTTCATAATATACAATATCAATGTGCACATAAATACACTGAAGGTAGAGGTTATGAGAGACCAACATATGCTTAAAAATACCATTTTTTTGTGAAGAATTCTCAACTTAATGAATTTCTATAGACAATATGTCCTAGATTAATTTGATGTCAGATACTTATTTCATGAACACATATAGGACAATAAGGAACTAGTGTTCCAAAAAAATAGAGGATATTAGAAACTATCTAAAGAAAGTAAACATTGACTACTTGCAATCCTAGTTTTGTGCCTACTCGGCTTGTGCCATCCCATTAGAGTCTAGTGACACCTTGGACTATGTGCTCAATTCTAATATTCTACAACAATTTGTTAAGCTCCAAGCATAGGAAATTTAGCTAACTTACAACTTACTTGACTTCCATCTATAAATAGTAAGAAAGAAAAACCCCAAATTTTGAATAAGAAATTAAAAACCACCTATGAATTAGGTGAAGAAGAAGAAATTAGGTTGATTCTAACTTTCAAGCTTGGATTAGTTTATACTTTATATCCAATGATTGAAAAATTATTTCCAAAACTATTAGCACCTAAGGATGATCATAACACCCATGAATTATAAATTAATTAGTTTCTATGTAGTTAAGTCTCCATTAGGCTATTGGTTAAAATCTCATGGGAGGGGTTGAGGGTGAGAGGCACCTGTGGGAATAAAAACTATCCCATGGGGTGCTAGGCTCAATTGAGCCTTGGATAATCCTTGTGAGACCTCCCATAGGTGTGTAGATCATTCTTCCATCAACATTGGGGTTGGTATTGACCTAGACTTAGCCTAATTGAATAAAAGAAGATGAAAGTAAATTTCCCCATTAACACCTGGAATAAAGAGCAAGTTTAAATGTTGTGTGAGTTATGTATTACAACCTGTCCAGTATTCATTGCTACTTTAACTTGAATTCTCTTGAGGTTCATCATTTTATTAAGAGGGTTTTTGCAAGCATATGGATAGAAGTGCTAAGATACAATCATGATACATCAATTTTATCACAACACAAATGTAAGATATACAGGCTTTCCGAAAATGGTTTCTAATGAAAACCTAATGAATTCTTGCTAAGTCAAAATAAACTTCTACAAGTGATACATTACTAACAAAATTTGGTGTGTTTGTCTCTGTTCCAGAGAATGATAGTGGGACAAAAAAGAATTTACTTAATAAAATCAAAATGATTATAGGCATGATATTGTGACCACTATTTGTTGATCCATTTAAGTGAAAGAAGAAAATGGAAATGTATAATAATTTCTCAAAAGTGTTGAGAATATTGTCCCTAAACTCTGTTGGATGTTGCTCAAATGTGATCATCAATGAGATTTGTAAAGTAGACTATGGAGGGAGGAAAAAAACAAAGTGATATCTACAAATATTGTTGATGAATGAACAATCATAGGAAATCATTGATGCAATAGATATTGGTGAGTTACCATAAACTCAAATCTAGATTTAAGACCAATATCAAGACCTTCAATATACTTTTATTTGATTGGAAATTGTGACAAAAGAATACAAAATTTTTAATGATGAGATGATCCTGGTGGGTTGGAGCCTAGATATTGTGACATATAATATCCTTGATGTGCTCTGTAAGGACTTGGAGGTGCAAGAGGCTTTCAAAATTGTTGATGAAATGAGAGAATGAACATTATTTTAATTGGTGGGATGTTGATGATTGGCTAGTACGACAGAGCTTGTTGTGTACAAGGGTTTGTTTGATGGTCCAATATGAAGGAGATGTGTCATTCCTTTTTTACTCAACCTTGAGTTGATTGACATGTGTATATTTTTAAATAAAAATAAAATATTTATAAATATAAAAACGATATAGACTATAATAAGTTTCTTATTAACTGAAGCGTCTATCCGTCCATATCTGCGGCTTGAGCCACTAGCTGAGTGAGGTTGGCAGGGAGCTGGGTATTTGTTCCTTGGGCACGGTAGCTGTAACCTATATAGAACATGCAGGTAAAAGGGAATCGGTTGATGTAGAAAATCCCGTAGATTCACAAGCTCATGCAATTTACTAAAGCACACGACAAGAATCTACTTCTACTTTCAACTAGCGGAAGCCAATAGATGGATAAAAACAATAAGAACAAGAAGAAGATAAATCAATGACACATAACACAAGATGTATCTGGGGAAAGCCACTGCTCAAAACTCCACTATCTGTGTTGCGTATATCAGAAATATGAGTGAAGATACAAAGCTTGTTCTCGTTAGAACAATTCCACACAAGTATGTTCCACTCTCTTAGATCACAAGAAAGCTCAAGCTAAATACTTCACCTGTTATGTAGCTCTCCAAGCCCCTATTTCCTTGCACAATTCCTATGGCTGAATAGACCATATTAATGGAAATCTAGTGCTTCCAAAACTGCGCAATCCAAACTAGGTCTAGTTCCTGATTGCATGTATGATCTATACAACTCAGTAAATCATACAACTGATAGTACACTGTCCCTACACTATAGTCTCAATTGAGTCTTTCTTTGAATTGACATGCATGAGTTTCTCATGAGGAAATATTCATTAAACTGGAGTAGCACTAGTGGATGCATTAGTGCACCAACTATCTGTTAGTCCTCTATTAGTTCCAAAAACAATTTAGAACTAATTTTACTGAACTTAACTCAGTAAACTAAGTGATCTAATTTCCAACTCAATTTAAACTTATACTGGACCCCTAAAGATTAGGGAGAACATATACATGACTATAGAAGGACTTCCAACTCGAAATTCCTAAGCTAACTAAGTTAATTAAACTTAATTAACTATTTACAAGTTGCTATGAGAACATAATTCGATTTTAATTCAAGGAAAAATTAAATTGGAATTTCTTGTCACCATTTCTCAACAATTGATGACAATAAAAAGCTTTGAAGTGTGTATCTTTGGACTCCTGTTCTCGGGAGTTACATCTTTAGAGAAACATTATTTGATTGGCAAAGGAATTTTAGGTAATGTGGCAGAGAATCGAGGGTGATGAGTGCATGATACCAAAAGGTGACAAGGAAGGGCATGGAATTGGTATGAGAGATAAGATATTAAGTGTGTGTGTGTGTGTGTGTGTGAATGGGTAATCATAATCAAATTGAAAGAATACAAAAAGGATCACATAATGATCATATAAAAAACATTTACAAAATCTTATAGTAGTTGTTCATAATTTTCCTGTATTTTCAATAAATCAAAGAGTTATGAAACTTTGTTTTAACTTATGTTACTTAATTGATAGCTCAGGTTGGAACTCCTAGACTCATTTATACATAATTTTGAATAATTGGAATAAGGAAGAGATGACCAAAACCTAATAACCTATGCACTATACAAAAGGAATTTTGATACTTTATTACTAAGAAATATCAAGGCTAATGTTGAATGTTGACATTGGATCTAGAACAAATAAACCTATGTTGTTGAAGAAGAAAACTTGGAGAGATGAAGTAGAAGGCTATGAGTTACTTGGGCAGTTATAATCTTCAAATTTGAAGTTGGTTTAAAAAAATACTAAGGCTATAGGACGAACCTTTAATTGAACGTTACAAAACATCTATTAACCATTGTGGATATTCAATAACTAATGATAAAATGAATTGAATGATGGATTCAATTAATATTGAAGTTGTGATTGGAAAACTCTAGTAGTGTTATTATGTTTAAGACACAAATTTTGAATGCTAACTTTCTAATTTTTATAAGAAGAGAGGGGGTTCATGTAATGTATATCATGGCCACCCACAAGTTTTCATGTAAAAAGTTTAAATCTCGAATGATCTAAAAATCTCTAGACCTAACTTATTAAGAAGGTTGTGCTAATGAAGTTTTCATACCTCCCCTTATTATTTAAAGCGAAAAATAAAATACGTCTAATTTATTCTCTCACCTTAGGCTGCAAGAGAGAATCTAGTCCACTAGATCTAATTTGGGATTTTGACCTTTGCAACTTAGAAAAATGAAAATGAATGTTGAATTATCAGTGTTGAGGAAGGTAGAATGATATATTAATTGATAATATTATGGGGATAAGTTTAATTTATTATATCTATAATTATAAGTATAGGATGCATTTTAACTTCAATGCATATGTATGTATAAGGATTTTAGAAGACCAAAAAATGAAATAAAGCAAAGTTACAATAATTTTTGAAGATTGTTGTAGTGGAGTTTGTTTACCAAAAAACATTGGAAATGAATTTTTTGTGCTACGTAGATTGAGGAAATTGAATAGGTTTCAAGGGCTCGGCTTGGGAACCCAACAAGGGTTGAAGTCATAATAGATGCAAAATCTAAGATTCGATATGCCACTATTACTAATATGTCTTGATTTAGAACACTTGAATGGATTCACATTGAGGACAATGGCATGATCCCAAATCATCTCGCTATTTAAGGACTATCCTGAAGCCCTAAATTCAGTACTGTAAAAAAACGCTAAGGCCTAATTTGACCTAGCCCTAAGACAAGATTTTGAAAATAATTCATCCCTGGCTAGGGATATCTTCAGGTCACATTTGGAGACCCTTTGGCACCTAGTAGACAAAAATTTGAAGCATACCCCTTAGTGCTTGGCCACGTGTTCCAAATTTTGGAGCCAACTGTGATAAAATTATTAAATAATAATTGAGGATCACATAAGCCCTGTGTTGCGGAAAAAATTGTTGAAGGAGGCTGTAGGCCTAGAAGAGGCTAAGTACCTCTATTCTGTGAATTGAAGGAAGAACAATTTTATGAATATCAAGTCAAGGATGAATCTTGTATGGATCATTGTATGAATAGCATGGAACAAGGTTGAAATTTGAGGCACACACTAGACCTTATTTGATGTTTATGTTAAGTCAAAATTGAACTTGTGTTTAGGCCACAGTAGTCCTGTGGAGACAAAATCTTAAGGCATCAATTTTTTATCTAAGAAAAGAGTGAGCTCTTTTATTTATTCCAAAGTATGATTCATCTCAAATAAGTCTTATACCTATAATGATTGAAAAATAATGGATCTGTAATAGGACTCAACCCTTTTCCGAGAAAATATGAACCAAATTCAACCTTGTATTAAGACTAAGATGAAGCATTATTGGCATACTCTGAGGCCCCTAACTTTAAGATAAATTTCAAGACAAGAAGGGCTGATCCATGAATTGGATAAAGGATCATGATCATTTTTTTTAATGTTAACTCCGTGGATTCAACTTATATATTGAGATGAACTAGTGTTCTATAAACCAATGGATAGAACATGGTGCCTACACTATGTTTATAGGAATAATATTATTGTAGCTTTCCTGAAAAATCCATATCCCATAGTGGTCAAGTACACAATAGAGTAATGAACACATACTAGAGCCATGATATTCAAACTATTAAATATATATTTCCACATCCTTCCAAGAAAAAATGTGGGGTATTAGACTATAATGCAATTTTCCACTATATCCAATGCAATAAATCCAAATACATGCTAATGAAGGGGAGTATGGCCCATAACCTTTATTTGATAGTTGTCCTTGCATAATCTTGGCTGATATAGCCCCAAAGATCAATCTCCAACTCCTAGCACTTTCTTCTTACACAAAAGAGATTAAGAACACCAATAGAAAAGCCTTTCAAGCAATAGGAATATTGACTACTATTAATCTAACCTAATATACTTAAGGAAGATTATATCTACCATTTTTTTTTCTCCATAAAAGACTAAATACACAAGATAATGAAAGGGACAATCATATAGATCTATATCTATAACAAGAGACACATTACATCAACCAAGTTTTTTTACGTTGAGTCCTAATTGAAGATCTAATAGCCTCTTACTCAAACTCTTCCCTCACACAAAGATGAATGCTCTGATCTCTAAAGGTTTTTATGGAAGAATTTTGTGGAAGATTCAACTGTCACTTAAAGAATTAGTGAAATTGTAACACCCTCATCCCACATTTACCCAAACTAACTGGTCCACTGGGGTAAACATCTGATGAAGAGTTACTATGATATGATTCAACTCCCTAAGTGCAGTTAAGGAAGGGGAATTGATGAACCAACAATTTACAGACCTCCCTCAGGTCTTGCAAGACCCCTAGGAGCTAATCCACCACTCAATGAATTAAACCCCTAGTCACTCCCATGACATGGGAATCCATGCAACTGGGACCTTCTAGTCGCTCCCACAATGCCTACTCTCAGGCAGTTTTGTGTCAGAGACAACAAGTTTTAATCCAGTTTTTGAGGGCTACTCTCCAAACCACTTCTCGAAAATTGATGACACTTTCTGAGACAATAAATGGCAATAATAAAAAGCCTTTAACATAAAAATTGATAAAGGAATTGACCTACCAAGGCCAACCATGACAATCATTTCGCCAAACATGTCACAAATATGCATTCTATAGGTCATAACAACAAATTTGAGCATAAGGATCTCATAGTTATCTGAGAATCACTAAGAAGCATTGATGCATTATCACATTAGATGCATTACCATATATTAGGTCACATATTCATTGTTCATTCATTCACAAATCGAAACATGATGAGATCTATACATTGTCACCATCATAAAACATGGTCATAACCAACATATAACCAACGGAAATAATAAGGATATAACAAGCATAAAAAACACATATAAAAAGTATATTTACCCTTCATATATAAGAGGAAATAAGCTCTTATTAACATATGAAAAATGCAACCAGGTCTGGGACTTCCATGAACTACCTGACCATAGACTAGGTTGAACCAAATCTCTCTCTCAGCCAGTCATCCCCGTGCCATATTCCAAGCATGAATGTGGGATCTCATGGAACACATACAATAAAACCAAACTAGGGCTTCCAGAGGCCAAACCACCTCAACCCTCAACCAGTGGTTCCACCTCATTGTCGTACATCACTAACCATCACCAGATTCATCTCTAGCCAAGTGGTCTAGGGCTCTAGAGCATTTATTCCATCTATGGCTTCCAAGACTAGTAACTAAAACCACAGCTTCCATTGGGCTTCTAGAGAATTTGTCAAATAGGGATTCCAAGACTAGTAACTCAACCCACCATGGACTTCCAAATCATTTTTACAACCAAGGATTCTAGGACTAGTAAGTCAACCCAGGCTATTACAGGGCTTCTAGGGCGTTTGTCCAACCAACGCTTCCAGGAGCTAGTAACTCAACCCACAAACAAAGGAACATGAGAACCAACTAGAAAAACGAACGGAAAGAAAACCAAAACACTATGGCTATCAAGGAAATGGAAAGGCTAAGAAAATCCAATGTTAATCTAGGAAATCCTCCATGCCATTGAAAACTCATAACCAAGAAACCACATGCATGTGCCATGTATGTGAAAAATAGCATGGAAACCATACATGCAACTTGACACCTGCAAAGAAATTGAGCTATAGCCGCTGGTCCCACTGTCCCCTTACACTTTCCTTCTTTCCTTTTCCTTATTTATCCAAATCCAAGTATGCCACACTCCTCCAAGAGTGCTCCAAGAAAACTCTAAGTGTACGAGAGTATGAGAGAGAGCTCAAAAAATGAACTAAAAAAAAGTCCAAGAACTGATCCTCAGAATATTTTTATCAATGAGGCCTCTATTTTCTTAATTTTCCATTATTTTCCTTCATTTTTCTCCTCACATGCAACCTGTGAACTTTCACCTTACTTTTCTTCTAATTTCCATTATTTTCATAAATAAAATGCCAATTAATGTCTTATGCCTTTCCAAAGCATTTTCCTTTTCCTTTAGCCATAATAACCAAAATGAACACCCGCTAGAATGTTTTTCCCACTATTAATCTTGGAATACATGTCCCATGAACTTGGTATTATATTTTTTACATGGATTTTTAAACAAGGCTTTTACAGAACCCTCCCCCTTGGGGGTACACCGTCCTTAGTGTTCAATGACACCTACAACCAACAAAACCACTAAAAGACCAAAACATACTGCCCATGGAGCTTTATAACATAACGTGTTGCACTATTTACAATGACCACTACTGAAAACATGACAAACATACCGTTTACTAGAGATTTATAACGCAATTCATTATAGTATTTATAATAATATACACATGTACACATATGCACATTTTCTCAACCAACAAATAAAAGGATACGATGCAGGCATTCACAACAAGGGAATCCATAGGCTCGTGCCTCCACTCTCAAAGTAATACCATGATTCACCTCTTTCCTAGGATGTCCAGAATCCATTGCCAAAGTCAAAGCTGCATTCGTTGTCCAGTACTACAATTGTATGCCACTTGTCCTCTCAGGGAACAATTACCAGCTCATTGTTCCACGGCACACTCCCAATGTGCATTTGATTCCATCTGGAAATTCTAATGACCAAAACAATGCCATCACCGACCTTACCTTCTCTTCTACACAATCACTTAGGCAATCACGTCACACCCTTCCATGCAGTCACACACCTTCCAAGTTTTGCGGGAATCCCCTTCTCTGCTACAATGTCCCTCGAGCAACCCATCCCTTTGCAAGGCTTCCTTGCATAAGAAGGTAAAAAAAATAAGGCATATCCCTACCTCAAAACCATCATACGAGTAATAGCATGCCCATGGAAATCAATGGATACTATTGGGTACGAGTGTCCCACAATGGCCCTACTCCTACAATGATTTACCAACATACTGTTTCCAATTCCTTTTTCTGTTACTAATTCTTGTAGTCGGTTTCAACCACCCAACTAGGGATTTCACCCATTCTTTCCTGTACAAAGCACATAACCACCATTAGATTAAAAATAAATTGAAATAACCTCAAATCATACCTAATTGGTAGCTCGTCAATAAGCTACACTTGCAATCTTGTTTACTTCCTGTCACAACAAGTCAAACTAGATTTTGACCAAATCATCATGTATAAACATATCACATCTAGTTAGCTCAAAACACAACCATCATAAATCAAAATCATAGATTACATGTAACCATCATAAATTAGAATCATAGATCACATGTAACCAACATAATATAGTTCACATGCATAATTAAAACTAGAATAAAATATCAATACTTATCCTTTGATCGATTCTTATTCTTTCTGTACACACATTAGATCAGTTACCACACCCAACAAACACCCAGTTCCTTTTTATTTTCTTCAATCACATAAACATAAACAATTTACATCACAACACATACCTCCACACACAACGTATGAAATCACATAATACATACACCTACATCTGACATACAACACAATGCATACACCTACACCCGGTGTACAACACAACACATACATACACCTACACCCAGTGTACAACACAACATAATACACATGCCCACATCTGGTGTAGAACATAATACATATACATACACAACGTACAATGCAACAAATACATATGTCACGATACCATGACTACACAATGCATATACATAGTACCACATGCCCGAAACACAACATGTATGACATGCACACAATACCACATGTACACCAGTACCATATGTACAACATGTACAAAGTATCACCTATACACAACACCACCTACACAACATGTTCACAACATCACATGTACACGGAACCACCTGCACAACGTGTACATAATGCCACATGTACACCACTTTACATGTACAACGTGTGCACAATACTACATGTACACAACACCACATGTATGACATGTACATAGAACCACATGTACACAACACCACATGCACGAGATGTACACAACACCACCTGCACACAACACCACATGTACAACATGTAAACAACACCACATGCACAGAACATTATATGTATCTAGCACCACATGTACAACATGCACACAACACCATATGTGCATAACATTGCATATTCAACATGTACATAACACCATCTATACCCAGCAATGCGTATGCAATATACACACAACACCATATATATAACAGACACTTAACACCATAGGTACAAACACTAAATATAAAATATACACAACATTAACACCACACATCCAAAACCACACTATCTTTACTAAGAAATATTGCTTCCAATGTCTCTCTACCATATATGCTTATCCTAGCATGCTACGGATCACGTTGTTTTCATTCTGCTGACGTATCTCTTAGCATCCCCTGTCCATAACATAAACATAGGCATAATACAAACACATAATATCAACTCATATCCACATGACATCGACCTCATAAATTTGTCAAGGGTACTCTTCCCACTTCATACCCCATAAGACCACAAACCTCTATTATGCCATTCACCTGCATAAGAAATCATTCCTCCATAAGAATGATCCCTGAAAACCAGGTCAGACAACGACATACATACATATATACATATAATAATTAGCACAAAATAGTCATGGTCTCTGATGACCCTGTCAGACAACGACATACATACATACATGTATACATATATAAACATCAACATAACCATAGTCACAATAAAATCAATAGCTATCATAAGGTCAAGGTTAAGGGAATTTCCTGTATTCGTGCACAACATGCACAACATTGAGAGCTTCATCCACAATTGCCCTTATACATGCACCGAGCTTCATTTAGGTCTTACATTACATGTTGGGTTTCATCTAAATCTTCCCAAATGCCATTAAATTCCCTCTTTCCCAAACAATTCCCAAGACCCACAAAACATAAAAGGAAAGATAAAGGACAAACAAGAAGAAACCATGAAAACCAATACAATACAACACCACAAACAAAGTGGCATGATCATGCACTATACACATTCAAGAACGAAAGTCAAGCATAAAAAAATCACAAAAGACCAAAAGCACAAGACTAGCAACAAACACCATAATGCAATCCCCATGGTTCCCAATGTTTCTAAGGGAAAGTTCAACCTGATCCTTCTTTAAGATTTCATGGCAATCTCTTGCCATGCAATCCGCTGCATCATATTACCATAAACGTATAATTGTACATGCATAAATAAATATAAAAATATACTAGTTATATTACATTTTTGTGCCAAGCACACTACCTTGTAACCGAACACATCCATGCCATTTCTCAAGGGACTCCAATTCCTTGACGGATCCAGCTATAACTAGAAACTAGCTGATATACTTGTCAAATACATGTTCATGACTATAACACATATTTGCATAATGTCAGAAAAAATCAAGGTTAAGAAGATTTCCTGTATGAAAAGAACTCATTCATTTGGAATTATGGTTTCCAAACATTGCCAAAGGAATTCCTTCCCAATTCCTTTCTTTTACCTTTTTTGCCTAGTTGCAATCGAGTCTTACTATGTATTGTCACATTACCCAACTGTTAGTTATATAAAAAATTTAACTATTACCTTGTCATGCTAATACCAAGTGTGTTTCCCTGCATCTATCTACACTTTTCAGCCACATGTTCCAAGGATAAAAAAAAATCATGTCTATTAATTGAAATTTGGAAAGACTAAAAACCATGTCATAATAAACTAATAGTCAAAATCATAATAGTACAACTAGAACAAACTTACACTCAAGTACATATCAGTTGTCTCAACACATAATGCGTTAGTACAAACATCTTAAAACATGGACATTCATTCGTGTAATCTTTAGACACATGCTCATATCATGCAATTAGTCAAACATTCAAACAAGTTGCAAACATACCATGTTAAACAAATCAACTAGATGACATAATAAAACGCTCAAACATAAAATAGACAACATATCAAACTCATACCTTAATGTATATCAGAGGAGGCTATCTTGTTTGCACAATTAATGTAGTTTATCATGATCTAACTTCACAACACATCAACTCAACATAAATAAGGTCATGATATCCATAACAAAAACTAGTTAACAGGTTCATCTCACAAGCTCATTAACAATTGTCATTCATTCATAACAATCACACATACATAGTCAGTCTAGATTAGAACAACACAATTTCACAAATAAGTTGATTCATACCTAAATATCATAACCATAACCACATGCATAGGCCAATCCAATTTAGCATGATACATATAACATCAAGTTCTTAATGCAATAACCTTAATCATGGAGTTAACGATCATATAACAATCAACAAGTTAACATATGACATACTTATCAATAACATTGTTGACAGGCTGGAATTCTTTGCCAACAGCAAGGTGGACCTCCTCGGTGTAAGTTCCCAACTAGAGCCTGCACCGTTTGTGATAGGGGTCCCTTCCGGTATGTAGGCCCAACTGCCATTCAGCTTTGTTAAGCTTGCTTCTGAAGGAGGCGAAATATAAACTCAACTGAAAGCATGTACCTCAATAAATACAAGGAAATAATTGACAAATATTTTATGCCACATAAACCATGAATAGCCAGACTATAAACAACATAAATCTTATGTAAAGTTACTGTTAGCAGGCTTCAAATAAGACTCATGTTTTCCTAGATAAAATTCTTAGTAATTGTAAATTAGTTCACAATGATTAAACATTTATGAGCATAAACAAAGGTGCAGTCAAACATATTATACCAATACCAAAGAAATAGTTCACCGGCATGAGCATAGAGTTAGTGAATCAAATACCATTCATATGAAGCAACACAAAGTTTGGAGTATGAGAGAGCATATGAGGAAACTGCACATCAAAGAGCTTTCTGGAACATCCGATCCATCAAGTGAAGAAAATACTCATGGCATTAGAACATAAAAGATCTCAAGAATCCAATAGTGGAAATGTACAAATACTCCTTCTATCAATTAGAAGGACATAAATTCTCTTAAGTAATGTATATATATCTCCAAAAGAGTCCTTCTCAAAAGAACCTCCCCCTCTCGCACTGCGCCCCCCCCCCCCCCCCACCCCCTACAAAATGAGGCAGGAGAGTATATTTATAGGGTGATAGTGATTCTTGGCCTACCCTTGACACTTGAACTTCCTCATGACTTTTATCTACCTGGTGACTTTTGGTATTCCACATGACCTTTCATATTCACAAACATGTTCTATGCTATTGTAGAAGATGGTGATATCTCTCTACCTTCCTTTTGCCTTGGAGCTAGCTTGAATTCAATATTTGTTGTTGACCAAGATCATGCATTTCCGCAACAACGATCCTTTGGGTCATTTTAGCAACAAATAGGCTCAAGTGTCTGCATAAATGAGAGGGACTTGACTTCACCACTTCAATCCTACATATGTACAAAATCATAAATTAATAATCAAGTAAAAATGTACTTTGACGAAATATAAGATATAAATATCACAATTAATACGAGCCATAATTCATATCCTTGACATCTCTTGCAATTTCATGGTCACAAATCTATGCGTTGATATGTTCCATGTCTTGACATCAATTGTTTCTTTCCTTGAGTGGTTAGATTATCATTGTTATATCACCTTTCAAACTCCTTTTCATCCTCGGCGTACATGTTGGGCATTGTTGCATTGTGTTGCTTTTAAAATTTTTCAAAGGTACTAAGTAAATGTCCGGTTGAGGCCTATATTTATAGTCTTAGGTCGTACATGTGCGGTTGCATGGGTTGCAAGGCCTGATATAGGTTAGTGTGCGACCTTTTTGACCCATACGACCTATGAAACCTTTGCGACCTATGCTATTTGTGCGACCTATATGACCTTTGCGACCTATGCGACCTTTGTGACCTGTGCGACCTTGCAACTTGTGCGACCTTTGCAAGTCACGAAGTCGCATAGTCACACAAGGTACTAGCGGTAATGAAGGCAATTTTGTGACTATGCGATTTTTTGACTTTGCGACTTAGAAGGTCGTGGGGTCGCAAGGTCGCATGACAGTTGAGCGGTTGGAGGTTCGACTACGCGACCTTGCGACCTATGCGACTTGTGTGACCTTTGCGACCTTTGCAACCTATGCGACCTGTGACCTATGTGACCTGTGACCTATGCGACCTGCGACCTATGCGGCCTTGCAACATGTGTGACCTGTGCGATCTTTGCAACCTTTGCGACCTATGCAACCTATGTGACCTTTGCGACCTGCGACCTGTACGATCTTTGCGACCTTTGTGATCTATGTGACCTGCGATCTTTGTGACTTTGCGACTTGGAAGGTCGTGGGGTCACATGATAGTTGAGCAGTTGGAGGTGCGACTACGTGACTTGTGCGACCTTGTGACCTGTGCGACCTGTGACCTATGTGACCTACGACTTATGCGACCTGCAACCTATGCGACCTACGATCTATGCGACCTGTGACTTGTGCGACTTGTGTGACCTTTGGGACCTATGCGACTTTACGACTTGTGTGACTTGTTTTGGCTTATGAAAGAGACGCGAGTCTTTTCTAAACCTTTCTGGGGTTTCTCGGCTTCCGAATAGACTCTAAGGATGGGCGGTAGCTACAGAAAAGGTGGAGGCGCTCCAAAATTTAGAAGAGTTTGAAAATTTTTGGGGGGTTGTTGTAGCGGCTACAACAATTGGTGATTCACTAGTAGAATTCAACATCCTGGCCCACATCCCTACAATAGCTCAAGTCTAGATATGATGCAAGGGAATATTGAACAGTTACTATGGGTACCTGTTACCTTGACCTTTATAGATATGCCTTCTCTTTGTGTATCATACACGTCTTGTTAGTCAGTAAACATCCAATTAGGAGTCCACACGTGCCAATAATCGATGATGATGCAAAGAATGAGGCAGAGGGCTTATTATATTTAGAATATTAAAATAAGTTTCTAGTGTTGCTCCATTGCTAGCAGGCCTGGACAGTACCCTGGTGGAGTCACTCCAAGAAATCACAAATGTTGCTTTGCTGCCAACGTGCCTAGATAATACCCGGACGGAGTCGTTCAATTACCTCTCTACGCAGGAAGCCTTTCTCAATCCTTTACCCTTTATTTAACTTCATTTTCTTTTATGTGTAAATTTACACTTATTACTGGGCGTTCATTGCGCTAGGGTGGATGAGGGATCACAACTTATTTTACGGGAAAGAGAGGTTGTTTCTTGTTTGAAAGAAACTAAAAGATATCTTGATTTAAGTTTGCTTTCATGTCAAGATTTTTCATCTCATCTCCAGTGAACAAGTGAACAAACAAAACAAGTCATTGAAAAATTCACGACCATGGTGAGCACAAGGTTCAGGTTAAGGGTATAGGCCACTCAAACTGATTAGGGTTCCCCATGAGCAATCTGTTCTTATCTTCCTTGTAAGTAAATTAGACTCGTAGGAAAGATATCCAAGAGGCAACTTTGATGGCTGGTTCTAAGAGAAGCTACCCATTGGTGTGACCATCACAACTTCACACAACCATTAGGTCTTAGGTTTTAATTCTAGGGTTTTTGATGACTAGGGAAGCTCTCATAGGGTTTCAACATGTGCGAAGAGGTCGAAGTAATGTAGTTTAAGGTTTGAGCAAGTGCAAAAAAAGCGTGAGAAATATATTCACAGCACCAAAGGTTCAAAAGCGTCAGGCTCATGGAGGCTCAATCAGGTGGTATGCGAAATAAAGGGAATTTCCAGGGTAGGTCTAAGGCAAATGTTTGTTAAGCAAGGAAAGATGTATTATGTAATACAATAGATATGGCTTATGATGCAAGTTAATGATATGTACAGAAGAGATAATCTAATTGCAATTAAAAATACCAATGCAATTCATATGCAGAGGTTTCACAAATTCCATGTAATAATAAGCAAATTCAAGGACATGAGTGCAAAATAAACATGCAGGGAACTAACTACCTACAATAAATAAAATGAAGCATGACAAATTTCAATCATAAAGCAAATTCCAATCGGCCAACTAATAAGCAAAACAAAAAACTAGCTAGTTTAAAACCCTAAATCCTAATTTAACCAAATTATAGGTTGGGTTATGTGAAATAAAACTTCCAATGCAGCCACCGCAGTAGTTCCCAACTTGAAAAAACAAAGATGACAACAATTAGAATTTGTGGAAAGAGTTGTGCAAAACATAACATGTTTACCTGTAAAACATGCACAATAGCAAGAACATCTCGTCCACCTACAGGGAAATGTGTCAGAGAAGACCTTTCAAGGTGAACTTCCACCCAATCCTGATAAACTGAACCACAAGCATGAAATTTATAGTCATCTAGCCATAACATACATCCATTTATGCCTAACCCTAAATCCAAAGCAAGTAAGGCAAGATGCTACTGGCTAGTAAAGGCATCTGCCAGATTGATCCGATCAACGACCCTATCATGATGTAGAGGATGACCAACTTGATAACCTTGAAAAGAGGGGCCCTTGTCAGGTGTAATTGAGATCCCTAAGGATTCAAACACAGAAACCCCAATTTTAGAAACCATAGTTTGAAATTGTTCATGGACTTCGTTAAGGACGTAAGGACCTGACATAACCATCAGCAAACGCTGAAGTGCCTCATTGTCCTGACCAACTTTTGAAGCTTCAAATAACACGCCATCCCATATTGGTAGCTTCGCAAGATTAATATGTGAGTGCATATGGTCATCGTTGGTTGTGACCTGACAACTATCAGAGAAAATATTTTAGATTGGATCCATTGACTGAACATTGATAGAATGGTAGCTCGACAAATGAGATTCTTTAGATTCTAGAGAATGAACTGAATCAACCGCAAGAGTATCAAACGAAGGGGAGATTAGGTGATTGGCAACCTCCCACATAGGATATTGTAAGGTATCATTTGATTGCGTATGTTGACAGACTGTATTGGCTGGGAGACAATAAAAAATATTCGAGACAATGGCCAGAGCACTCCCCTTAGCAAACAAAATAGGATAAAGAGGTTGATGCACCTCAGTTGAAAGGTGATGGAAATATTTTCTCAAAGAGACATTGCTCCAATCAGAGGGCTTCCAAGATGAGCTTGCATCTGGCGTGAAACTATTGTGAGGAGCGTCATGTGCAGAAATTATAATTTCAGGAACTCTAATTCAACTAGGTTCAGGGGTTTCATCGGGAATGTGGGAACCTGAAAGCAGAAGTGCCTCAAATTCCTGATGATTCCCTAAACATTCGAAAGGTGGGTGATCAAATTCTAGGGGCGCCATAGGATCAAAAACTGGATAAGTAGGAAAATCATTAGAGGCGTGAGTGAATATATTTCCGGAAAAATAGATTTGCTGAAAAAGGGATCAATGAGAGACCCAACTTGAGTTGGGCGAGATGCAGGGCCCTCTTCCTCACTTTTTAAAGGCTGCAAGTGGCAAAGATCTGATATAAGGGATTTAGACTCTGCATCCTTTGACTGTGAAACCTTGTCCCCATGCACATGATTGTAATCAGGTCGAGCGAGATAAGGATCTGAATGATTTGGAGGAACCACCAGTGCAGTAGACCCATAGACCAAATCAGGGTAGGATGGATGTACAGGGTCAGATGAAGGAACACTGTTCAGACCCGGACTAACATCATGCTGATTTATGTTCGCTAAAGAGAAAGACGAACTTAAAGGCCTGATATTCTTCGTGGATTTGATAAGACGATCAACATTACTTGAGACAAGACCAATGCCATCATGCATAGTTTAATGAGATCCCATGATATAATGCAATGTATGTTGAATGGACTCGATCGGAATAGATGTTATGTGATTTTCAGATTCCAAACCAAAAGAATGTATGATGGATTTAGAGACGAGACCATCAGATCCATTTGCTAGAAAGTACTGTTCATGATTTAAGCCATTTATGGCCACAATATTATTATGTAACAAGTTAAGAGGAGGATGAGAAATCCCACAAACAGTAATCTCTTCCATGAGGGTTTGAGGTTGTTCCATATTCAAAGAGATAGGCCAAACAAAATTATGGGAAGAATTTGGACAGTTTTTAATATGCAAATTATGATGATACTCATGTGGAACAAGACTTGTTTCTAATTGAAAATGTTGTAAAGAAACGAGAACCAATCACTGAAAATTTATATTCAAATACACCCAGTCAATATTACATTCAGGAAATTCAAAACAAAGATGCACAAATCTGAAAGCAAAACCCTCTACAGATTCCTCAGGTTTCATCCTAATCTCATTTATCCTCTTTAACACATCTTGAAATTCGTACATGTCAAATTCTTGTTGGAGCTTACCGACAAGTTGCTCGAACAAATGAATGGACACCGCTGGCAACATGTGGCACCATTGCTTGACAAGACCCTCAAGGGTGAGGGAGAGGAATGCACAAGAAAACTCTTCATCGTTGACCTCAAAATATTCACAAAACTCGAGGAAATTAGAAATGTGCTCATTTAAGGTTGTTCCATCCTCACCATCAGAACTGAGACAAGTGATGGAGCTGCTCCTGGGAGATGGAAAATCGGAAAATAGACAAACCAGATAAACACCCTGGGAGCAAGATTTTGGTTGAATCCATTAATAGATATGAGACTAAACTGCAGGCTCCAAGGGCTTAGCTTGTCAACTAGCCTTCCTTCTAGCTCTAAATCTATTGATGGGCTAGAATTCTCCACCAACAGCAAGGGGGACCTCCCTGGTGTAAGTTCCCAACTAGAGCCTAAACCTTTTGTGATAGGGATCCTTCCCATATGTAGGCCGAGCTGCCATTGAATTTTGTTGAGATTGCTTTGGAAGGAGGCAAAATATAAACTCAATTGAAAGCATGTACCTCAATAAATATAAGAAAATAATTGACAAATATTTTATGCCACATAAACTATGAATAGCCAGACTATAAACAACATAAATATTATATAAAGTTACTGTTAGCAGGCTTCAAATAAGGCTCATGTTTGCCAAAATAAAATGCTTAGTAATTTTAAATTAGTTCACAATGATCAAACATTTAAGAGCATAAACAAATGTGCAGTGAAATAGATTATACCAATACCAAAGAAATAGTTCATCGACATGAGCATAGATTTAGTGAATCAAATACCATTCATATGAAGCAACACAAAGTTTGGAGTATGAGACAACATATGAGGAAACCACACATCAAAGAGCTTTCAGTAACATCTGATCCATCAAGTGAAGAAAATACTCATGACATTAGAACATAAAATATCTCAAGAATCCAATAGTGGAAACGTACAAATACTCCTTCTATCAATTAGAAGGACTTAAATTCTCTTAAGTAATGTATATATATCTCCAAAAGAGACCTTATCAAAAGGCTGCCCCCCCCCCCTCTACAAATGAGGCATGAGGGTATATTTATAGGGTGAGAGTGACTCTTGGCCTACCCTTGACACTTGAACTTCCTCATGACTTTTCATCTACCTGGTGACTTTGGTATTCCACATGACCTTTCATATTCACAAACATGTTCTATTCTATTGTAGAAGATGGTGATATCTCTCTACCTTCCTTTTGCCTTGGAGCTAGCTTGACTTCAATATCTATTGTTGACCAAGATCATGCATTTCCGCAACAACGATCCTTTGGGTCATTTTAGCAACAAATAGGCTCAAGTGTCTGCATAAATGAGAGGGACTTGCCTTCACCAGTTCAATCCTACATATGTACAAAATCATAAATTAATAATCAAGAAAAAATGTACTTTGATGAAATATAAGATATAAATATCACAATTAATACGAGCCATAATGCGTAGCCTTGACATCTCTTGCAATTTCATGGTCACAAATCTATTCGTTGATATGTTCCATGTCTTGGCATCAATCATTTATTTCCTTGAATGGTTAGCTTATCATTTTTATATCACCTTTCACACTCCTTTTCATCCTCATCGTACATGTTGGGCATTGTTGCATTGTGTTGTTTTTAAACATTTGCAAAGGTACTAAGTAAATGGCTAGTTGAGGCCTATATTTATAATCTTAGGTCGCGCATGTGGGGTTGCATGTGTTTCAGGGCCTGATATAGGTTAGTGTGTAACCTTTGTGACCCATGCGGCCTATATGACCTGTGAAACCTTTGTGACCTATGCTATCTATGTGACCTATGTGACCTGTGTGACCTTGTGACTTGTACGACCTATGCAGCCTTTGCGACCTTTATGAGTCGCGGAGTCACGTAGTCGCATGAGGGATTGAAGGTAATGAAGGCAACGTTGCGACTTTGTGGCTTTGAGACTTTGTGACTTTGCAACTTGGAGGGTCGTGGGGTCGCATGATAGTTTAGCGGTTGGAGGTGTGACTGCACGACCTTGTGACCTATGCGACTTGTGTGACCTTTGCGACCTACGCGACCTATGTGACCTACAACCTATGTGACCTATGACCTATGTGACCTTGCAACATGTGCGACCTGTGTGATCTTTGTGACCTTTGAGACCTATGCGACCTGTGCGACCTTTGCGACCAGCGATCTGTGCGATCTTTGCGACCTTTGTGACCTATGCAACTTGAAACCTTTGCGACTTTGCAACTCGGAA
This sequence comes from Pinus taeda, assembly GCA_000404065.3. Classification (NCBI taxonomy): domain Eukaryota; kingdom Viridiplantae; phylum Streptophyta; class Pinopsida; order Pinales; family Pinaceae; genus Pinus; species Pinus taeda. The sequence continues at coordinate 49,042 of APFE031628476.1, forward strand.
GGTTGCAGGGTCACATGATAGTTGAGCGGTTGGAGCTGCGACTATGCAACCTGTGCGACTTGTGAGACCTATGCGACCTGCGACCTATGCGAACTGCGACCTACGCAACCTGCGACTTGTGTGAAATGTGTGACCTTTGGGACCTGTGCGACTTTGCGACTTGTGTGACTTGGTTTGGCTTATGAAAGAGACGTGAGTCTTTTCTAGAGCTTTCTGGGTTTTCTCGGCTTCCGAATAGACTCTAAGGATGGGTGGTAGCTACGGAAAAGGTGGAGGGGCTCCAAAATTTTGAAGACTTTATAAATTTTAGAGGGGTTGTTGCAGTGGCTACAACAAACATACAACATAATCATCAACCTAACTATCATATAACAACAACAACAACGCATACAACCACATGTTATTATCATTCATGACTATCTGACACATGTGCATATGACTACATTGATCAACTAGCATTTATCATACATGTAACCATAATAATAGAATATAAAGTATATAAGTAACCCTAATGCTTATAATGACCATTAACCACATACTTGCATGCCAAATATACAAACCTATATGACGATTTGCTCTTACCCTGAAGTCCAATTCTTCAATCTCACTTTGATGATTTTCATTTCTTGCTCTATCTCATCCAACACATTAGCATCATCACATACCAATAGCATCATGATGACACAAACTATATACAGTGACCTTACAATGCATGTTTGACCTACTATACATGCAAAACTATAACCATGGCAATGCATGGATAACAACATATAGATATTGACATCCATAACAAATGCATATACATCCGACATGCATTCATGACAAACACATCCTAATAAGAACAACATAAACCCATATATGTCAACACAAATGTAAAATGACCACCACCATACATACATAACAAACACATATACAACCTACATGCATGCATGACAAATGTGTGACAAACACATTCCACCCATCTAGTCTGAGGGTTGAAATATGCTCTGATACCACTCTGTAACACCCTTGTCCCACATTTACCTAATCTACTGGTCTATCGAGGTAAAAATGTGGTGAAGATTTACTATGATATGATTCAAATACCTAAGTGCAGTTAAGGAAGTGAAACTGATAAACCAACACTTTATAGACCTCCCTCAAGTGCTGCAAGATCTGTAGGAGCTAATTCACCACTCCAGGTGCCCAACCACTGATTTAACCTAGCCTTTCAATCAATTAAACCCCTAGTCGCTCCCATGACATGGACATGCATGTGCCTGGGACCCTCCAGTCGCTCCCATGACATGGGCATGCATGCGACTGGGACCCTCCAGTCGCTCCCATGACATAGGCATGCACACGACTAGGACCCTCCATTTGCTCCCACAGTGCTTGCACAGAAGAGTCTACAATCATTTTCAACCAGTTCTGTGTCAGAGACTACGAGATTTAAGCTACTTTTTTCAGGGCTAGTCTCCAAACCACTTCTTGGAACTTGATAAAACTTTATGAGACAATAAAGGACACGAATATAAATCCTCTAACACAAAAATTGATCAAGGACTTGACCTAACCAAGCCTAACCATGACATTCATGTCCTTAAACATGTCACAAATATGCATTCTATAGGTCATAACAACATATCTGAGCATAGGGGTCTCATACTTATATGAGAATCAAGAAGAAATGATTCCTTATCACATTAGCTACATTACCATATATTAGGTCACATATTCATTTACAAATAAAAACATGATGAGAGCCATGCATTTTCAGTGTCATAAAACAAGTTCATAACCAACAAAAATAGCAAGGATATAATAGCCATAAAAACCACATATAAACAAGTATATTTACCTTTCATATATAAGAGAAAAGAAGCTCTTATTAATATATGAAAAATTCAACAAAATCTGGGACATCCATGAACCAATCGACCATAGACTAGGCTGAACCAAATCTCTCTTTCAGCTAGTCACCCTCGTGCCATATTCCAAGCATGAATGTGGGACCTCATGGAACACATCCAACAAAACGAAACCAGGGCTTCCAAAGGCCAAACCATGTCAACCTACAACCAGTGATTCCACCTCACGGTTGTAAATCGCTAACCATCACTAGATTGGTCTCTACCCAAACTATCAGGGCTCCAGAGAATTTGTTCCAACCAAGGCTTTGTAGTATACCTAGGGAGGATATGATGGGGTACAGAGGGAGGTACCCAAGGGAACAATGTAATAATGTGATGGACCATAGTTAATAAATAAAGTGGTTAACCCGCATCATGTAAGGGACCACTAGTAGTTAGGAATAATGTGATAAGCCCATTGTCTTAGATATATGGTATTGAGAGACCCATGGTAATGACCCAGGGTATTGTATGTATGCAGCCTATATAGAGGCTAGAGACTGTCCACTGAGAGCTACAAAAGATTATTGTATTGACAAGCATATGGCTTGTGGAGTGTTCTCCTTCCTTAAGTAGTGATTGTATGGTGTTACCCTACCTTAAGGGTTTAGATTGATAAAGAGAAACATTTCTATATTCAAATCTTGTTATTTCTGGAAATATTTCTATTTTCATATATTTTCATGTCAGGTCCATTACAATTGGCATCAGAGCACTTTCTTGGGCAAAGCGAAGAGATTTTTTTTTTGTAGGAATTTTTGGGGCGGCAAGTTTGTAGATCAGATATGAAACTTCTGGTGAAAAGTTTGCAGAAATAAATTGAAGATCTGGATAAAAATACCCAAATGCAAAAAACAAATCGGCTGAATCGAAGTCTAGATGAGGGAGATATGGCTGATTTAAAAATCAGTTGCGTTGCAGAAGTTTTTCTGACAACAATTCGTGGACGGTGGATCTCCAGTCAACTTTCGCAGTTTATGTGGGGAATTTTGAGATAATAATTGCATATATGATATTCTCTTGAAAAATTACCCAATTTGAAAAAAACAATCGGTTGAATCAGAGTCCGGATGAGGGAGATATCACTAATTTAATTTTTTTTTTTTAGATTTTTTTGACGGTGGAACAGTTGCAAAGCGAATATGAATTTCCAGAGTGCTTAGATAGAGATTTCTATCGCATGAGAAGATGCAGAATGGTCATTCCATTTCCAAAAACAGGTTATAATAAGGATTCTGAGCCATATTGATCGAGTTGTGTCCATTTTACAATTTTGCCAAAGTAAGTGATTTTTTCAAAACCCTCTTCATGGATTATAGCAATGATTTTTTATAGGGAAAGATGATGGTCCTACTATTGAAGAATTCCTAGAAAGATAAAATTCATTATGGCCAACATTTTGGAAATATTTAACATGGCTTCTTTTTAAAGATGAGGCTACCATATGGTGGAGCTCACTTGACAGTAAGAAGCTGTTAAGCCTTCCCGATGAAGAATTTGAAAAATTCCTTTTAGACAAATTGTCTCATGCTAGAAAACAAGATAATGAGAAACATGTGGGGTTATTTTCTACAGGTATCTCCTTATTATAGGTTCATGGATATATTCAGAAGGAGAAGATCATTGTGTCTATAAATCCTAATTGCAAGCAAAATTTTATAAATGTTAATTTGACAAACAAATTGCAAGTTCTAGCAAAACACATTCAAGACGCACAGGTTGATAATGCGGATGTTCAAGTTTATAAAGATTTGAAGATTGTTATGGACAAGTATTTATTGCATTTGGATTTTTATGCTTCAGATATGGCTAGTGTGGATGTTGTTTTGGGATACCCTTGGACGGAATTTGTTGGTAATATCAATATTAATGTGCAAAAGAAATTCCTAAAGCTCTAGTATAAAAGAAGAAAATTAAATTACAAGATATTTCCATTAATAAATAGGTAGAGTCCAAGGAAGATGAAGTAGAAAATGTTACAGGTACTGATACATCCGACGAGGAGTTCGTGGTTGAAGTAATACTAGAAGATAAGCCACAACTGCAGGCACCACAACATTTACCAGATACCAATTAGGCTCCATTAGGTGTGTTATCACTTAACAAATGATTTCTAAATTTGGAGCATCAGTTCTATTCCAAAGGATTGGTGTTAGCCTTGGTCTAGTCTTTCCATGGTTGCTTTAGTGTCTAAGATCTAGAAAAGAGTCTTGTTGGTATGGTCAAATAGGGTCAACACTCTGTTCTTGCCCATCACTGGTCCCACATCACACATTATTTCCATGTGTCAAGCTTGTGTCAAGGTTCACATTTTACATTTGTTCCTAAATCATAATGTTAGATGGTGGTTAAGTCGCTTTTATGGTTTTTAGAGTCTAAGTCATAGGGTTAGAGTCTCATTTCCATCATCAAACAAAGCTCAACAACCTTGTTTTACACTTTATGGATCTCATATCATGTTTTGAAAGTCATGTGTTTAGCCATTTTGATTTTTTTTTGAAACTTGCTATGAATTCATGTTTTCGTAGTGTAGACAATGTAAAAAACCAGTTTTGTGCTACGAAATCACTGAACGAGGAGTTTTCGTAGCGCGCTATGAAACCCCTAAAACAACATGTTTTAGCAGAAAAACTGTTTTTACTAGTCAACTTCCAGAAGGTTTCCTGAGCACTTGTTAACTCAATTTTTAAAACTGAAAGAGGATTTTCTTCCTAACATACTAAAATACAAAAACCTTTTTTATTTTCTTCATATTCATTCTGCAGTAGGAGAAATTTATGGTTAAACTTGCGCTACGAAACTGCTGTAGGTGCAGTTTTGTCTTTTGGTTTTAGCAGTCTTTTTCAAGATCGGTTTGTAGTTACAGAAAAATGTATTTTGGAATGCTGAGGGATTTTTCACTTTATAAAATCTCCAGCTACAATAACCTATCTCACTTTCTTCATAAGTTATTTCAGTTGGGATATACTAAACTTTCATTGAGACCCTAATTTCAGAAAAAAGATAATTTCTGTTTTACATGTGTTTTTCAAGGGCAAATTCTGGACAGTTGGAGAAGTGTTTTAAAAAGCCAAGAGAGGTTTTTATTCTAGAAATCATGGAATACAAAAATATCCTTAAGTTGCGAAAAATGTGTCATGGATGAGGAGATAAAGGCTCTGTCCCACGTGCTAATTTTCAAGGATCCTAAACCTAAAAACAGGGAAACATGTTCCCTAATTTCTAGGGTTTGTCATCAGCAGTCAGGTGACAATGTGGAAGGCTTCATCAAATTTGACTTCTTGAGGTTGCAAGTTGTCAAATAATTCTTTAAATACTTAGATAAGGTTGTTGCAATCATAATAAAGAGTTACACTCCTAGTTGTATTAGGTCTCTAGGACTGCTAGTTAGCTGTCATTTGCATTTAATAGTTAGTTTTAAGTATCAATAGGTGTCATAGTAGGATGAATTCGAATTCCCCTCATGCTGGAGGAGGAATCTCAGTTATGTAAAGAGCTCTATATATAAAATAAGATCTGATGTACAAAAGGTTGGAAATTTTCAAAGAAACAAGCACATTGTGTTATTGTATGTGACTGTATGTTTTCAGGTTAATACAAAGAGCTGCTTTCACTACTCAGGATTCAAAAAGGGTTTCAATGTTTGATTTTCCTCATGGATTCCTTCATATACTTACTTGCAGTGGTATAGACACATGTTACTTAGAATTCATTTGATTCTGCTCTAACTTCCTTCATGTGTTTGTAGGCTGTGTTCTCTATATTATATCTCTGTTTTACTTTTATCTTAAAACCCTCTATGCCTTGACTTCCATGTGAAATTGATCTTGCTGTTGTACTGAAACACACTTTGACTCCATAGCCGAATGGAAGTTTGTTAATTGGTATTTCAACCATTTATACATTGTTGTTCGAATTTTCTATAGAGTTAGCCATCTAATCTTCAAAGTAAAATCTTTAATCTAATGAGAGAGCCCTCTCAGGTTGAGGAGGCTAAGCCTTAGCCAAAAGTAGGTTTGAAATAGTTACTCAAGGTATACCTAATCAGTAGCCTATCAGGGTTGGGTTTTGTGATAACAAGGTGATGAGTTAAAGAAAGATACGCAATTGGTTAAAACTTCAGCATATCACCACCCACGTCATCTAGCAAGAAAACAACCAACAAGATGGTAACAAATTAGCAACAAGGAAGACAATCCCTGCACGACAGATGGAGAGGTACGCTGATCCACCCATAGCACATCAACACAGAGGAACTGCCAGGATCAACTCCCATCTCAAGCGAGCGAGGCACCTACTAGATTGAGTAATCACCTATCTCTTGGATGGCTAGATGCACATGCATGGTACTAGTGAACTAATTTTTTGAGTAGATCTTATTTTTTCCATTCTTATGTTTTGGGATGAAACATGTTTAAGGGGCGTGGAATGTAGTATACCTAGGGGGGATATGATGGGCTACAGAGAGAGGTACCCAAGGGATTATTGTATTGGCAAGCATATGGCTTGTGGAGAGTTCTCCTTCCTTAATGAGTGATTGTATGCTGTTACCTAACCTCAAGGGTTTGATATTAATAAAGATTTGAAGTTTATCTATTTCTCTCTTGTTATTTATGGGAATATTTCTATTTTAATATATTTGCAGGTTAGATCCATTACAATAATGTAGTATACCTAGGGGGGATATGATGGGGTACAAAGGGAGGTACCCAAGGGAATAATGTAATAATGTGATGGGCCATAGTTAATAAATAAAGTGGTTAACCCACATCATGTAAGGGACCACAAGTAGTTAGGAATAATGTGATAAGCCCATTGTATTATATATATGGTATTGAGAGACCTATGGTGAATCTGACTTGCAAATATATGAAAATAGAAATATGCCCAGAAATAACAAGAGAGAAATAGGTAAACTTAAGATATTTATCAATATCAAACCCTTGAGGTAGGGTAATACCATACATAACTCCTTAAGGAAGGAGAATGCTCCACAAGCCATATGCTTGCCAATACAATATTCCTTGACATCTCTCAATGGGGAGTCTCTAGCCTCTATATAGGCTTCATACATACAATACCATCAGTCATTACCATGGGTCTCACAATACCATATATCTAATACAATGGGCTTATCACATTATTCTTAAGTACTTGTGGTCCCTTACATGATGCAGGTTAACCAATTTATTTATTAACTATAACCCATCACATTATTACATTATTCCCTTCGGTAACTCTCTTTGTACCCCATCATACCCCACCAGGTATACTACAGGCTTCCAGGACTTGTAACTCAATCCACAGTAGTCACTGGGCTTCCAGAGAATTTTTCCAACCAGGGCTTCCGGGACTAGTAACTCAACCCACCAAGGGATTCCATAGTGTTTTTTAAACCAAGGCTTCCAGGACTAGTAACTCAACCCAAGCTATTATAAGGCTTCCAGAGCGTTTGTTCAACCAAGGCTTCCATGAACTAGTAAGTCAACCCACAACCAAAGGAACATGAGAACCAATTAGAAAATTGAAAGGAAAGAAACTCACAACACCATGTCTATCCAGGAAATGGCAAGGCTAAGCAAATATACTGTCAATCCAGGCAATCCTCCATGCCATTGACAACCCATAACCAAGAAACCACATGCATGTGAAAACTAGCAAGGAAACCATACATGTAACTCAATACCTGCAAAGAAATCCATCTGTAGCCACTGATCCCACCATTCCCTTGCACTTTCCTTCTTTCGTTTGCATTATTTCTCCAAATCCAAGTATTCCACACTCCTCCAATAGTGATCCAAGAAAACTCTAAGTGTCCAAGAGTATGAGAGAGAGAATAGAGAGAGAGCTTCAAAACTGTACGGAAAAAATTCCTTGAATTGATCCTCAAAAGCCTTTTTTATCAATGAGGCATCTATTTTCCTCATTTTCCATTATTTTCCTTCATTTTCCTCCTCACATGAAACTTGTGATCTTTCACCTTCATTTTCTCCCAATTTCCATTATTTTCATAAATAAAATGCCAATTAATGCTTCATGCCTTTCCAAAGCCTCTGCCTTTGCCTTTTCCATTTTCGTTTAGCCATAATAACCAAAATTAACACCCACTAGGATGTTTTTCCCACCATTCAGCTTGGAATACGTGTCCCATGACCTTGGTATTATATTTTTTACATGGATTTTTAACTAGGGCTGTTACAAAAATAATAAAATAAATTAACAAAAATTTTTATGACTAATTAATAATTAAAAGGACTTGAGTGCATGAATACCTAAATGACCTCATTTTGGTTTCAATAATAATTTATTGGAGTAGTCTAATCTTGGTGAAAGCATCCCTCGATTTGATAGAGCAACAACGAAGTCAACATTGACTTTGACGTTGCTATGTTGGATCAAGGGAGTTTTGCTCCATGATTATTCTAATTCTAATTTATTCTCTACTAAACAGGGCCAACCACGTGAAGGTGGAATCTATTATGGCCCATCACCTAAACCCTATACCTTCAAAATGGGAGAAAATGCACAAGGAATCTCCATATTTCCTTACGATTGTCCTCTCCCTCACAAATATAACATTCAACCATCGTAGCATCTCCACAATCCATTAGTGATTGTGGACATGCTATAATGACTGAATGCCATATTTTTTAGGAAGAGGAAAAAAAAGGATATATGGAGACTCCTTGTGCCTGTTTTTCCATTTTGAAGGTACAAGTTTTAGGGGAATAGAGAAGATGGAACTGTATAAAATAACAAATGCTAAATATTCCTACTGTAATGTCCTCCAATAATTGGTCGTGACTGATTCAACCAACACTTAAAGAATCAACAAAATAATAAAAAAAAATTAATAAATATTTCTATGACTAAATAATAATTAAAAAGACTTGAGTGCATAAATACTTGAATCAACTTCTCTTGGTTTTTAGAATAATTTATTGGATTAGTCAAATCTTGGAGCAAACCTCCTTGGATTTGATGGAGCAACAACAAAGTCAACATTGACTTTGATGTTTCTCTATTTGATCGAGGAAGGCTTGATCCAATATCATTTGAATCCTAATTTATTCTCTACTGAACATTCCAACCACATGAAGGTGGAATATCTTATGCCCCCTCCCCCTCCATCACTCTCAATTCCCTAGTACCCAATATATCTACTAGAAAATAGTTGAGAGAAACACATTAAGGTTCATGCATAAACACTACCAAAACAAAAAATTCATAAATAAGCATATGTGGTTTTGTACATAAATAAACATATAGAAATCATTCTTTAACATATAACATTCATTCATTAATAATAGACACAAAATACTTCATCTCAATAAATTTTATCATCAAAATTATGTTTTCATAATACGGTACATGATGTTTCTAGTTATATAACTAGTTGAAATATTTTTTTTTTCATTTTTTTTTTGACATGAATTGAGAAAGGATGATTTTAATTCCTTCTCCCCCTTCAAGTGTTATGGCCTATGGAACTCTTATTTACAACTTGGCCGTGTACTCACAACATCGAGGTTGTTTCAAGAGGGGTGACTGATCAACTACAACAATAAATAAATATCAAAGTGATATTTTTTGTTATTATTATTACAATTACTTCATTAAATAAAAAGAGAATTAGAGTGCTCTATACATGCTTGAGTAGTGGAGGCAGGTAGAGTAGTTTCATGTCTAGCCTCATCCTCTACCTGATCTGCAACTCAAACATGTAAGGTTATAATTAATATACCATTTTCAATTAAATATTTTTAACTGCAACCCTCTTTCTAAATGAAGAAGAGGTGAGTTACCCAATGATTCAAAGAACTCACTCAAAGGAAATATCATTGAATTATTTCATTAATACTAAAAAATACCTTTCCAATGTAATTATTCACTTGGTGCACTAGTCGACACCATTGGAATGGCTACTTTGCGCTCCGCTTCTGGTAGAGGATCCTCAATTATGATAGGCTATGCTATTGAAGGCACAAAATTTATAATTACATAATCATAAATTACTATCTTAAAATTTATAATCACAATCATAAAATTACCATCGTGGGCCTCATGTGAATCAATATCATGGGGCTGCACAAGAGCAAAATGTTTTGGCTATGGTCACTATCAAGAAACTGCTCATTGATATTACTACTCCCCTACTTAAAACAAAGCAACACATTAAATTTATGAACAATATCAAACATGATTATATTTTACGTAATGAAAGGTTAACGTGGATTATTCTTTTATTTACCATGTCCTTTAAACTGGATCTTAGAGTTTGTCCCATTTTTCTTTAGTGATAAAAAATAACTTGAAAGTTGAAATTGAAATATTCCTCTATGGCTTCAATTTTTAACCCCTCACCATCCAATGCATAAAAGTATTGATTTTTGTTATTGGCAACTAGCACAATTCATAGAGAGTTGGAAAGTGATATAAAAAACAATACGATTAAGATTTTTGGGTACTTACAACTCGTGTCTGTAACTTCGAATAACCACCCTAGCCTAGTTTGTGTTTCCCATGTTTTTCAGGCCTTGCCTTGGTGGCTTCCAAAGTGTTGGGGAGCCTATGAAAAGTTTCAAGTATGTTATCTACTATAGTTGTGTTTAAAACTAAAGAATATTAAAAGTATTAAATTGAAAATGTAATTTACCTTGGTGCAGTAGGTGGTATTTTTCCTTCTTTTCTCTGTTTCTTCTACTTTGTGTTGGTAATGAGGGCTTTCCATTTCCTCATAGGAATCATGGGCAGACGCTCACACATATAGTTTTTTCAACTTACCCCTATACATGTCTCATATATATTTTAAATAGTTGTTGACTATGGAGGTGACTGCGTGCTTATTGAAGGTATATACCCCAAATAGACCTTCAAGGTAGTCCATATGCTCTTTCTCCAAGTTAGTATTTTGGGATTTCCACCCTGCGCGTAGGTGGTCCAAAACATCAACAATGCTTTGTCATTCGAATGTTTATTGAGAAAGTTGTTTCCTACATGCAAGAATATACAATCATTAGTTTGAAAATAAAAATCTAGATCATTTATGTTTGAGAGAGATAAAATGAAAGAATTAAAACATTAAAAATTACACAAGATTTTTAGTGTTTTTATTGGAGTTCCTTGCTCATTTGCCAAAAATGTGCAAGGAATTGTCCCCATGCTGGTAACACATGATAATCCAGGAAATGAACCCATACCCTCATCAATGGGGTCACTTCTATCACCATCTCTAGAAGCTGGTTGTGTGTTTTCCTTTAGGTGCATGTGCTCATGGGATGGAGCTAAAGGTGTGGGCCCAATCTGACTATTAGGACAATGACCACTCGAAGGTGGAAATGTGAATAACCTCGTAGGTATATACTAGATTGTGGTGGTAGGAAACTATGGTGTCTCTGCCAAATAATTTTATGGAAGAAAGAAAATTCTTTTTGGATTAGATAATGTAAACAATAAAAATAAAAACTTTCATAATTAAACTTATGACATAAGAAAAAAACATCACTTTAAAATATGGTTATTACCTCATATCTCTTAAGATCGTCTCTCAAGAGGTACATCCTCTATTTTATATTAGGAGTTTTATCTCTAATACAAATCAAACGAACAAGTTCTTTATTTGATTTAACCACAATTTTTTTTATTGTTTGGATTGGCTTGGGAGAATCGAACAAATACTCATAAAACCAATCATGATCACCATGGTCATGTCCCTTGGACTAGTTATTTCAACAAAAGAAAAGTTATTTGGGTTATTTAAACAAATAATCAATTTCAAATTCAATATAAATTGAAATTGTTATTCGTTTACCTATTTTGACTATGCTGGTGCTTTTCCTTGATCATCTTGCCACATTATAATAATTTTTTTGGCTTAATAAATACATAATAAATCAGATGAAGACCAAATTTGGACTCTCATTAGTTGGATCACATATTCCCATTCTTATAAGAAAGTAAGCCATATATTCATTTATTTACCCCTTAAAAAGAAGAAATGACAATAGATATACTTTTTTGATAAGTTAGTCATATGATCTTCATTGGCCATGAAATATTGATTCATACTAACCCCATAATAGCAATATCGATTGTATCTATTAGATTCAATTTGTACTTGATCAACAAATATTCTCCTACAACTATAGATTTTATTTTGCATACGAATACATGGTTTCCTTCATGTCCCTCAAGTATCCAAATGGGTTGCTTATTTGTTGTCCTGGGTTGTGTATTGTTTATGAACCTTGCATTATTCCTTGATGCTTTTTCCCTTTTATCAATATAAATAGACGCTTCTTTATTTTTATCCTTGTCTCTTAGCTAAATATAATTTGCAGCCACTCCATATCTCCACATACCTCATGTATATTGGACCAGTCACATCCAATCATTGCAATTGTAATAGGCTCTGAGATACTCCATCAATTTAGTTATTCCACCATAGAAAACCTTTATGCCATCGATGTAAAATAGCCCCAAACCATGTAATGATGATGGAGCAATGAAATATATCCACTTGTTGAGATAACAATAAATGTTTAGTTAAGGAAGGTCCTTGGGTACCCATCATTTCACTAGATATTTGTAACTCAAGTGCACCTCGATGTCGTCTATGCTCTCGACATCATAAGAACACGACCCACCTTTAGCAAAGAAAAAATTCCATGTTTTATGGAATTTTCTTCTGATCTTCTCACTTATATTTGATGTTTGTCTATTAGACATAATATATATTTGACCTTCATCTACTCTACCTGAACTTCCCTCAATTACCGAAGACCGAACTAAGAAGTTCCTGTTTAGTTGTACCTATAATCCATCAAATGAGAGAAGTAATTAGAAAATTTATGGCATGTAACATATAGCTTATTTTTATCAAATAACTCTAAAGATACTTCAAGGTGACTATATAGTTAGAAGCAATCTAAGATAACCTCATTGACTCACAATATGGTTCATCATAGATTTGGTATGTATGGATGTTGTTTTTCCAAGAATATGTATGTTGTGGGAAGTACAAGGGCCAAGAATATGTATGTTGTGACAAGTACAAGGGCAAAGCATATATATGTCATGCCAAGAACATGAGGAAAAATCTGTAGATTTGTAGACTTGTTTGTGGGATGTCATTACACGAAGGAAGTATGGGCATCATATTTAACATTGTTGAATGGAACATGTAACTGGGAAGGGAAATCCTTATTAGAAGTATTGAAAAGAGGATAAGGATGTATGTAAAAATATATCTTTGCCAAGTACTATTAGCTGGGATATATGGAGGTCTAGAAATGAGATTAGTTTCAAAGATGCCCCATTCTCTCTAGTACAAGTATATTTTATGCTATGAAGAATACATATACACTAGGAAAAACATGAAAAAGCATCAAATTAATCCTATTGCGAGTGATTATTCTCACCCATGTAGCTTATTTGATGGTGCTTCCCTAGAAAATCCAAGTAAATATGGTGCATGGAATTATCTTTATTTTAGTTCCTCTCATTATATATCTTTTTTGTTGGATCTTGGATAAGGGACCAATAAATAGGCCAAGATATCAACCCTAGTAGCCCTTGTTCGATTAGCCATTAATAGGAATGTAAATAATGTCCAGGTCTATGGGAATTGAAAACTTTCAGTGGATTGGTTCAATGGAAAAATCACCACACGAAATTTAGGTGTTCAAGTAGCGATGAATCATATATGATCAACTATAAGAAGTATCTTTAACAAGTCTATTTATATAATGTTTTTGATGAAAATAACTCCAAGGTTGATTATTAACTAAATTTGGTGTTCATTGGAGGCTAGAATGATGTAGTTTATGGAAGGAAATCAAGGTGTTATCTCATAATATCCACCCTTATACCTTCTTTGATATTCCTATGTCTTCTCATCCGTTGATTCTTATGGCGGCATAGTTTGATGGTGTTCATGGTCTATTGGTCCATAGTCTTCTTATTTATTCTTTCTTTTATTGTGGAGTATGGATTGTAATGGAATCATGCATATGCAATAGAGTAGCTGTCATTTATATGGATGCAGTTTGTGCCTTCTGATAATATTATTGGTATATTTGAATGTGACCAAGAATTTTTGTGAAGTGAAGTACCTTATTGCACAGGATCCTTAGGGACTCACTTTGAAACAAGAACCATATGCATCACCATATACATTGTACTACATGATCAATGAGTTATTTGAAGCCTAGGTTCCACTAAGACTAGTGTTGGGTGCAGTATATGGTGGATTAATGAACCAACATAAAATTGTCAATCCTGGGTCTATGGACTTCGAGGTGCATCACTGGAAATTCCAGAGAAAGACTATATGGATTTGTAAAACAAAACCCTATTTTTTCTAGAAATTTCTCACACCTTAAGTTCTTGCATGATTCAATCCTCTGTTCTAATATTGCAATCAAAAGAATTCATTAGAAACAAAACCCTAACTGCTGCAAAAACTAGTCATGCAATCTTCCAGCATTTGTAAGTAAAGCCTAACTACTGGAAATTGGAAAGAAAAACCTAATTATAGTAAACCATAAATATTGACAATTAAAAAGTAAACCCTAAATAGTGGTAATCAAGGAGAAAACCATAAGAAGTGACAAGTGGAAAGAAAATCCTAACTATTAATAGGTAAAGAACAAAAGCTAAGTACTAGCTATAAAAAACTAAGAGGAAAAACCTAATTATTAATTAATTGGAAACTTGAGTATTTAAATATTAATTAACAGAGCAAGGCTATCTCATATTGGTTGAGAAACAAATCAAGTAAACCCTAAGTAATCCATTCTATATGTAAGACAAATACAATCACACTGCTTACAAAACTCAATCAACCAAGTTTAATGAACTACTGTGCACAATGTTGTTGAAAGATCCATGTGTAAATCCAAAATAATGAAGAATAAATTTCAAATATAGTTATGAAACACCTCTTTAATTTGGATGCACGAAATGCAGAGGTAAACTTCAAACATATCAATGGAAAGTCTCTCTAAAAAGATCCAAGGAAAATTATTTATTCCAAGCTTGCATTCAGCTTCAAATATTTGTAAACCAATAAAATTAATGTTTAAAGACTGATTATGGAAATGATGCAAAGAAAAAACAAATAATGTAATATATTAAGGAAGAAGGTTCTCGAAATGAAAAACCCGTAATAGATTTATAGTGGTACAAAATAAGTTTCAAATTGTCGTTTTAATGATCGAAACCCTTGTTATAAATTGATCCCCCTGAATATAGTCCTTGTGGAATAGATATAAATCAAAGAAATAGAAAACAATACGTTGAGTTAAAAGTATCACAGTTGGAAAACTATGAGCCAACTAACACTATTTATGTGCTCTTGATCTAATATACAAATGTCAACAAATCAAAGAATAAGGGTGTTGATATTGCCAACAAATCTCTATTCGCTCATGCTCAGATCGAGATCTTATTAAAAAAGTAATATATACTTAATCATCAATTACAAACTGGAGTTTCAAAATAGTTTTGGGACAAATATGAGCATTTATTAACACAGATTCACCATATATAAATAGGCCTAGGATCTGGGCAACCGATGACCGACAGTTATCTCCACTTCCGTTGCAGCCACATTTGTCTCCATCTACTGATGGTAACTGCTAGCATCATGGGAGATTCTATGGATGTTGAGGAGCTCAATTATACCAAGGACCCTTTCCCCGACCGTGTCATTTTCAGAAACCCTAATCTCATTTCACTGGCATCTGGCTCATCTCCCCCGTCTGATCCTGCTCCGTCAATTTCTGCGCTGGTGGTTTCCTTTCCAAGGCACAGTACAACTCCTCTGTTTATCGGGTCACTTTCTATTGAATCTCCTACTCTAGATTTCCCCCCTTTCTCTCCTGGTACTCTCCATATTATTATCTCTAACACTCCTCCCTCACCCTCATTTGACCCTAATCCACCGGTAGACCATCTCCGTTCGTCTATTTCGACCTTTTTCTCTGTGCCGCCTGAAGTATTTCAAGCACCTAAGGCTCCAAACCCTCCCATTTCTGCGCACTCTCCGTCGGGCTACTTTGAAACCCCTACATTAAAAGTCAAGCCTGCAATCCAAACCTCTCTGGAAGGTTCACCCGATCCGTTGGCAGGTCATCCATCTGCCCCACGATCTGGGAAGCAGAAGACGAAGTGTGTGAGATGACCACAAAGGACATCATCATTCAGTTTGGCAAGACCTCTACTATTGGGGAAGATGCATACATGGAAAATACTATACTGGTTGGACATGTTCGAGGCGGAGCATATTTAACAGTCAGACTCACCCTATGGGTCCGTGAGATTTGGGGAGGTATGCTTAAGAAACTGCCTGAGGTGCAGGTCTTGCCCAGAGGTTGGTTCACTTTACATTTCACTAAAGAAAACCATATAGACCTGGTCCTTGCAAGGTATTGGCACATTAAGATGGCTCCGGTACTCCTTAAGAGATGGAGTCCCCTCTTTGATCTAGAGAGGGAGCAAATAGGGGTAGGGCCACTCTAGGTTTGATTGTCATGGCTTCCATTGTGGTAATGGTGCAAGGAGGTTCTCATTAGAATTGGAAATTCCCTCGGCACCTACCTGGACCATGATTGAACTTTTGTGTAATCAAAGAACAAAACCATTGCTTGCATTCTAGTTCATTTGGATACTCATGAGGGACTAGAAGAGAAGATCACTTTGCAACGGGGGAAATATCCCAGGGTTCAGATCCTGGACTATGAAGGAGTACCCTTCCATTGTAGGAGATGTCACAGAGTGGGGCACATTTTTAAAGACTGTCCACTCATCAAGAAACCAGAGGATCCTCCGAGGGCACCTCCTACTTCTTCAAGGATTGATTCACCGGCTCTGAATCACTCCCCTATTCCCAGTCCTATCCCTCCGGTCAGCAACATCTCTTCGAAGATGGTGGAAGTAGTGTACAGATCGCCATCGCCCCCCCCACAAGAGCTTGGGTCACAGCTGAAGCCGCAAAAGCATCGGGTATTTCTCTGACCTCTTGCCCTATTTCATTTGCTTATTGCTCATCTATTATTTCATCCACCATAAACACTTATGTGGCTCACTGCTCTATGGCTACAGTTCCCTCCATTTCCACCACTGTGCCATCTTTGCACTCTCTATCAACCTCCTCCACCTCCCCATCATCAAACTAGAATTCTACATCTCAGAATTACAACCTTCTGCCGTACTCTATCTGGCGGTACCCCGTCACATTTTGCTAGATTGGGACTTGCTCAACTTGGTTCAGTCATCCTTTCATCTCGGGGGAGGAAATCAGACCTCTCCAAAGCCAACAAGTGGGTAGGGGCAGAGGTCACCTCTGGCAGACAATCCACTCTAGATGGGGTTCTTGGAGCACTGAACACCTTGGGTAGGGTTCCCCCATGAAGTGTCTCTCATTTAATTGCAGAGTCATGGCTAGTGCCTCCAAGAAACAAGCCTTGCGTAGAATTTTTGATGTAGAGCCTTCCAACATTATCATGCTCCAAGAAACCTTAGGTGAGGTCGATAACATCACCAGATCATTAAGTTCTATAACTCCTGGTTGGAATTTTTTGGCAATGGATGTTGTGGGTCGACTAGGGGGCCTCACTATTGGATACAATCCCCGCAACATTAGGGTTTTAGCATCCTGGGGTGGCCATGGTTTCATTGGTTTAGACTTCTTTTATGCGGAGCTTGATATTAACCTAAGGGTTATTAACATTTATGGTCCATGCCATCAACGAGAAAATTTCTGGCAACACCTACTTGATCTTTCAATTTTTTCCCTTGATCACATCATCCTAGGAGGAGATTTCAATTTCTCTTTGGGTTTTAGTGAATCTTGGGGGTCAATGGCACAAGTGGACTTTATTTTAGGATATATGACCAACCTTATGGAACAACACAATTTGGTAGATGTTCCCATGAATAAGCCTCTACCTACTTGGTGGAACAGAAGGGTGGGTGAAGCTACACTTTCTAGAATATTAGATCAGTTTCTGATGAAGATCCCCCTTATGCATCAATTGCATCACTACAAACAATGGGTTGGCACAGGGGGCATATCAGATCACTCCCCCATTTATCTCTAGGTATTTGGTCCACTTCCTAAACCAAAAGCCCCTTTTAAATTTAACCATGTTTGGCTACAGGACCCTGAGTACATAAACATGGTCTCGGAATACTGGGACGCCAACTCGATTGATAGATATGACTCCTTGACTAAGGGTTTTTGTCACAACCTATCTCAGTTCAAGCATCTATCTATCAAATGGGCAAAAGAGAAACATCAAAGGGAGGAGTCTCTATTATCACATATTGAATCTGAGCTGAGCATATTGCTTGATGATCGAAACCTGGGTTTTGCTTCAGCAGACAACAAAACTCACTTGATTGAGCTAGAAAACCAAAAGGCTAGGATCTTGAAGGAGAAAGAGGAATCTTGGTGCCTCAAAAGTAGAGCTATATGGTTAAAAGCAGGTGATGACAACACAAGATTCTTTCAGAATTTTGCAAAAGGTAGAAAAGTATCAAACACTATATGGAACTTACCTCTACCTGATGGGGGAGTATTTGATACTTTCAATAAACTCTCCCATCTTGGCACATCACATTTCAAGAATCTCTTCAAAAACCCTCCAGGGTCGAATCTGGTTGATATCATCAATGTGGTTGGACATTTTCCTAGATTTGTAAATAAAGATGAGGCCGAGGAGCTAACTGCTCCTATTATTGCAGGCGAATTGGAAGGAATGCTGAAATGGTTCAAAAAGGAAAAGAGTCCTGGACCAGATGGGTGTACAATAGAATTCTATCTAGCATTCTATGAACTATTGGGGAATGATCTATTAAAAGTTGTGGAAGAATGTAGAATGTCGGGATCTCTATATAATGCTGTTAATTCGACCTTTATTCACCTTATTCCGAAATCCGATACACCTTCCTCTTTCAATGACTACATGCATATCTCATTATGCAATTGTCTATATAAAATAATTTCTAAGGTCATTGCTAATCATTTTGCCCAATTCTATCCCGACATATTTCCCCCTAGCAATTCACCTTTCTTAAGCACTGCCAGATACATGAAGCCATTGGCTCAGCCCAAGAGGCCATCCACTCGATCTGGACTAAACACCTAAAGGGCATCATCCTAAAGATTGATTTGGCAAAAGCCTTTGACCGTGTCAGCTGGCTCTACACTAAGATGCTTCTCATTCACCTGGGTTTCCCCCATGATTTCATTGCTTGGATTATGGCCAATATTACCTCCCCTAACTACATTGTCCTCATCAGGATCTACCTCCCATTTCTTTCATGCTAAGAGGGGACTCAGATAAGGCTGCCCTCTCTCCCCCCTTCTCTTTCTGATTGTCATGGATGGGCTTAGTCATTTGCTAGCTTCTACCAAAAGAGGTGGCAGCCTTTGGGGCCTTAAGATGACTGGCTCCTGTTTCCTTACTGACTTCCTATTTGTGGATGATGTTCTCATATTCCTAGATGGGAACATTCGGGACTCTCTCACCTTTTCCAAAATTCTCTCCCTCTTCTCGTCGACTACAGGAACGTAGGCAAATCATGCAAAATCTACCATTACCTTAGCCCTCACTTCCATCTAGGAGTCACAACTTACACAACAACATTTCCCTTATTGCATCATATCCCTAGACAGGGGTTTCAAATACTTGGGATTCTGGATAAAGCCTCTCATCCAGAAAATTGTAGATTGGGTTTGGCTTGTCACCAAACTAGAAAAAAAGGCTTTCAAACTGGAAAAAAAGGCTTTCAAACTAGAGTCATAGATACTTATCCAGGGCAGGTAGATTAGTGCTCATCAAACCAGTTCTTGAGGCCACCCCTGTTTTTTGGATGGCACTAGCATGGATCCCTAGGTACATTCTAGCCCTGATTACAACACCTTTGTAGCAGATATCTTTGGAATGGCCATCAAGACAAAAAGATATTTGCTTGGGTCAGCTGGAATAAGATAGCCTTGCCTAAAAAATGGGGAGGCTGGGGACTAAAAGACCTTCCCCTCTTTGCACAAGCCCTCGCTGCAAAAATGGGTTGGGCTCTACTAACTAGATAAAATCTATGGACTTCAATTTCATATCACAAATATATTTGGCCACATCAAATCATGGATTGGGTCCATTTGCCGAGCTAGCCTAAAACTAGTATTTCAACTGTATGGAATGCTCTCCTACACTCCTTGCCTAGCATCAAGGACAACCTCATTTGGAGAATAAATGATGGATCAAAGGATTGCATTGGATTGGATCCTTGGACTGGAGGAGGTGGTAGATTTCAGCTATCAAGAGATCTCATTCATCATCTACATTCACATGAGATCAAGGTTTTAGCACACATAGTGGACCCACAAAACAACAACATTTTCTCTCAAGGTTAGAAATCTACCTAGAAACTTGATATACCCCCTCAGTGGCATCAGGAATGGAAAGAATACATTAATGCTTTATGTGAATCACATATCAGGATTAAAGAAGGACCTGATGAACTCGTCTGGTGTCTAGCTGATAATGGCATATATACTCCAAAGACCGGATACCTAAATCTGATCTCTCACAAATAGCTAGAGCAGACTATATTTTGGTGGAAGAGTATATGGAGATTAATATCACCTCCAAGAACCAGACTATTCTTTTGGTGTATTCTCAGAGATAAAGTTCCCACGGGAGAGTCTCTCACTCATCGATCCTTCCATGGCCCTCACTGGTGTGTCTTATGCAAGAATTATTTTGAATCGACTCTGCATTTATTCCATAAATGCTCTTCTCTGATCAATCTATGGAAAATATATATCCACATCCATTCACATTTCTGGGCATTGGGATGGTGAAGACATTGGTCGAGCATGGGAAAACTGGTGCAATCAACATCATGGAACAAAATTACAATGTCTCCCCCTAATCATTAGTTGGCATATATGGCTAGCACGGAACCAAGTTATATTTGATAACAAACCTGTTTGCTGGCCACACATCACAACTCATATTACATCTACATATAACGAGCTACCTGAGCCTCATCATTCTCGGCCCCGGAGGCCACATGACCCTGCACCTATAGACAAAAATTTACCTTGGGCTTTCTTTGATGGTTCTGCACAACACCATGGATGTGGCGGTGACTTCATTCTTTACATAAATCACCAGCATTACTACAAAGTTAAGATGGGACTCGGCGAAGGAACAAACAATTTTTCACAACTCATTACTCTCCGACATCTTTTGCATTTTTCATTGGGTCATAATTGCATAAATCTAAACATATACGGTGACTCAAATATCATAGTAAATTGGTTCAATAATATTACTGTTTGTCACTCTTACACACTCAGTAATATTTTGGATGAAGTGATTTTGTTCAAGGCATAGTTTAACATTATCTCATGCAATCACATTTACAGGGAACATAAAAGCTGTGCTGACGAGCTTTCCAAGGAGGCCACAACACTTCCCCGAGGAGAGTGGATGATACAAGAACAACGAGGTCCAAATCAATATCGTTACTATCATCGGCCTTATATTGATCAAATCTACCACAGGGCCGAGAGCCCTTAGATTTCAGTCTTTTTTGTAAATTTTTGATGTACATGCTTGGCTCAACTCTGTATATTTTTTACAGGCTATATATTTAATGTATTTAAGTAGATACTCTCAGCAAAGACATTTCCCTACATGGCATATGTGGAACTAACTATAGATGACAGCCATATAAATAGATTCTTTTTTAAATTTTCTCTATGGCTAAAAATGATTGAACACCCTGCGTGGTGATGAAATCTCAAGAAGCACAAAGTTTTTGACAAACTGAAAATTTTGACAATGCCTTTAGTGGTAAGAAGGGTACAGCATATGCTAAAAGCATCTACAACATGTAATTTTTCAAATTAATGAAATATTATGATTTTTCCAGTGGAAAAAATCGATAGGCCTACAATGTTAAATTTCCACTTCACAGAGGACTCAGATCAAGGATGATCTAATACTTAGTTGTAGTGCTTTCTTCAGCAAGTCATTCTAGAAATCAAACCATGAGAATAAATTATGGAACAAAGCATAGTTTCAATTTAACCAATGCAACACACAGGTAAAAACTATATCATGGCTCATGAACATTATCCATACAATAATTAATCACAACAATGCTTGTTATAAGTGTTAATGTATACAAATCATCAAAAATGTTTCCATATAAAGAGTTATTAAACCTATATACAATCAAGGATTATGCAAAAACCATATTATACACTATCTCTCTCTGAAAACCTTTAGATCCAAGCTCAAATATTCCAATTAGCACACACAAAACACAAATGACAATGTTAAATTATACTAGATCTGTAATTTACTGAGTAAATGAACAAAGGAAAGGGGGTGACGAGTTGAGTTAGTGGGCTCAAATGAACCAAATTTTCCTCTCTACATAAAATTTAATTCACAAAGACGAAATTAAACATAAAGTGCACAAATGAATGAAATGGAACCTACCATGAGTATTGCATTAAAATATGCTTAGTCTTCTACATCATGAAAAATATCTCAGGGTTATGACACCCAAAAGGAGGCTACCTCTAAATTCTAAACCAACAATATAAATCTACAATAATACCACCTACCCCACCTTGGACAGGGCCATGGTTTGATCTTTTATAAATTTTACAGTTACATAACGGGATTTGAACTAGTCAAATGAAGTACAAACTTAACGGAAGTAGTTCATAAAATTTTTCCATTGAAAGGAAGTATAATACACAAGCATTAGCTAATATATAAGATACAAATCTGATGCATGATTTTTCATTTTCTGCAAATTTGGACATGATCTTGGAATTTTGGAAAATTGTGCCTTTTTTACAAATTCCCCGCAAATAACCTTTTCAGATCTCCTAGGCGATGGAAATTTTTTGAAAATGACCCAATTTAAACTCAATTTCCTATACTCAGAACAAAACCCATGTCCCAAAAATTTTATATTTGTCCTCATCTGCAAAAAAATCAAGGAGAAAGTTCGTTGTTTGAAAAATATTGTGAATTTAGGGCAGAGACATTTATTAGCTTGTAAATATCCACACGTGTGACCTAGGTGTTTTTTGACTCACGAGAGAGCATGAAAACATTAATGTGGACGTACACCATGTCCTTATTTTCTTCCCAGAATTGCGCCAAAATGTCGAACTATATTTTCATGTAGGAATTATATTGTTGGTGTAGGATCAAGCTAAAAATTTGTTACATGATCCCCTCTGATACTTCCTCAAGTTTTTGGTACATTAGAACTAGGGAATAATTAAAATTAAACAAGAACCATAATTAATAACAATATTGAGGTAAATCTTATTGAAATGAAGAGAATATGTTAAATAATAAACAATTACCTGATTGTGCTCCACATTTAAGATAATAGCCCAACAATTGTGCAAAATGGTAGTAATAATGATAATAATAAGGAAAACTCACAAATAATCATAGGGAAAAAAAATGGATTAGATACAAAAATTCTAGGGCCTAATATCCTCCCATGCTGATCACCTTGCTTGTCCTCATGTAAGCAAAACCTTTAATAAAAGACCAAAGTTAATCAAAACTGTAGGTTTACGGATTCTCTAATAAAGTCCTCTTGCATCATTCATCATCTCAAGGACCTAGGGCATGGACTGAAAACTTATAGGTCTAATTGAATAAAAGCATGTTGGTAAATGTCATATGATGTCAAATTCCTTTGAATCAATAAGATAAGAAAGACTCGTGACCAAAGATTTAGTGATGTCAAGACTGATCTTCATTACTTTCTAAAAGGGTGACTAATGCAAGGGCTACCATAGGAATGCTAACAATGTTGTAAGTGTAGGTATAATGTTATTATTGAAAGAATAACCAACCATCAAAATTTCCACAAAGCACCTTAGGAGAAGCCTTAGTTAGTAGTTTGTCACCCTAATTACCTCATTATAAATAAAAGTGATAATCATATTTTGAAAGCTATGGAGCTAAAAATGAATGGAAAATATGGAAAAAGAAAGATTTCAAAATGATACCATCCCACGGCGACCATCTTATCATTATCCAAGCATATAGTTGAAGCCCCTCTTGTTTAGGAAAAGTGAACCAATTGCACTAAGGGTCCCACTTCCATGAAAACCTACTTATTTCCAAAAGAAATAACTCTAAAACACAACACTGTAAGGATCTTAAGGCCATTCTTAAAGAGATATAAATTTCATTTCCCAACTTTAATCTTAATGATAATTTCTTTGGAATGCGACCAAGGGTTTTTGAGTTTCAAGTGTACCAATGTGTATTTTCCATCTCTCTTACCTGACATAGCCTCACTGCGAACAAGCTTGTTCAGTACCCTGACAGGTTTACCTTGGTACCATACAATCATATCCCCACTACCAGCTAGTCTATTCAGTACCTCGACGAATTTGATTGTACTTCATTCTACTTCCCTTTTTATTATTATATATCACTCAAAATATTTGAGATAATGTATATTGGTCATTGACAACTTTAGAGTGTAAAGATGTTGGGTGGTACAAGAGTGTTTTAGATTTTCCGGGTAGATAAATAATTTTTTTAGTCCACGGGAAACATCATCCATAATAACCTTAAATACAAGCTATTAAGCATACAATAAGCATCTTAGATAATGATAAAAATATTCCTCAAGTTAATCATACTAGGGTTCTCGTGAAATCTCATTAGGGTTTTATAGGAGTGGTTTTCCATAGGAGCCCATTCAACAATGCAATCGATGAGAAACTTGAAAATATTTCCTAGATGAAAGTCTGTTAGAGTGACTATGCTAAAAGTAGGGTTTTAAGCTTATGAATGGGAAGTATTAAAATATCAATGACAACATGCCTGACTGACCCAATGGATGATCTTGACCATGTCGAAAAACTAGCTAATTAACAATCCAAGTCACTTTATAGAATAATGAGGCATTAATATTGAATTTCACCTAACAAGACTTACCAAATGAGTGCGCAATAAAATAAATTTTAATAGTTGTGCCTTAGGTAATTTCTGTTTCAAGAGTGTTGTTGTAACTATTTTATTTTCAGATGACATTTTTATTTATTATTCTTATACTACCCTACCCTAATTTAGAGAAAGGAAGATCTCCTTCAAGTGTAGGAGTACTTCTAGTGTAGCCATGTGCATAAAATATTGCTAAATATACTCACACTCAATTTTAAAAGATAAACTTCAATGCATACTAGAGTATGAGAAACCATATTCTTTAATTGATATGGTACCAAGAATTTTCAAATCATGAGGGAACTAGGTGTATTGATTATTGTTTGAAACCGAGCTTCAACGAGATCCACATATTCATGATTCTCAAACTAATACAAGTATTCCACAACTTGATAATCACTCTCTTTGAGGCATAAGAGATTTGGTGAAAGACAAGAAAGAAAATCGTCAATCTCAGCCTCCATTATTTGTTCCTCATATTGGCAAGGATGGCTAAGTGAAATTCTAGGGTTTTGAGCTTCAACAACAATTTAAGAAAAACTTCCAACCATATATTGTTCCTCTAATGGTATTTGAATTAGATCTTCCTGGGGTAAATGTTCTATAGTGATAGGGGAAGTTCCCAAATTTTCTCCCTTCTCCAAAATGGAAGATATAACATTACATTCAGTCAAGGTGGAGTCAATGTGAAGAACACGTGTTTTAAATTGTTGTGCAACTTCCTTTTCTGAATTAGGGTTTGGATAAGGGTATGGATTAGGGTTTGGTATAGGGTTTAGATTAGATTTTGGTTTAGGGTTTGGATTAGGGTTGGGTTTATGGTTTGGATTAAGGTTTGGGCTAGGGTATGGATTGGGGTTAGGTCTAGGGTTTAGACTAGGGTATGTATTAAGTTTTGGATTAAGGTATGGACTGGGGTTTGGATTAGGGTATGGATTAAGGTAAGGTTGCAAAGGTTGCTGGGACCATAGAGGATGATAACTTGATGGTACATTGGATAGAAATTGCAGTTGTTTTTCATGTTCATGTAATTGATTTTGCATGGGAATTTCCCTAGTGAGGAGGCTCTAAACCATTCTTTAGGTCACAGAGGCATTTGTATCAAGGAAGAGGGCCAAAGAGAGGGCCATTGTGGCCATAAGATATGGTATTCAATAGAAGGAGGACTAAAGGTTTTCCATGGAACTGCAGGATTATAAATTTGTTTAGGAACCTATAGATGATAATAAGAGTTAGTCCAACTATTAAATGATGATTAGTTTTGAGTTATACTTGGTGGTTAATTTGATTCCCTACTTGATTCCCTAAATACTCTTAGTAATCTTGGCAATGATGGTCTTGTAGTGGCTACAACCACCCTCCAAAATTTTGTCTATGCTTCATTTTGGAGCCTCCCGACTAAAATCCCAGTAGCTTGTATTAAATTGAGTAGGTACTTGTGCTTTCATTAAGTTTATCTTTTTCTTTACAACTTGTGTTTGCTTACTTTATTTTATATCTAACCACAAGATGACTTCCCCACTTGGTTGCAATCCTGTTCTAGCATTGCCTTCATGATCTGTGCAATCCTAGAGGGAAACCACCCTTGCTATGAGGAAATGCGCAGTTCAGCCCCACAGTGATTTGTGGCTCCAGAATTGTGTGGACCCAGCTGGAAGCCTGCCTTCGTCTAGGAAACTACACAGAGCATGAGAGGATCCCAAAGCCACTCAAGCCAAGAATTGCAAAGAAGAATTCCCTCAGAAGTTGCCCGATGAATGTGTCAGTGAGTTGCCTAGTTCTCCCCAGAACTACGTAATTTCTCTGTGCATGGATGGAAACCTTTCCTGAAAAATAAAAAGCAAAACGTGAAAAATCATCCCTAAAAAATAGGGATCTATTTTTAGCAGTCAGTGTTACACTTGAGTTATTTTTAGAAACTACCGCCATGTGTTGTTTTTCCTAGATTTTTGGCCTTCGCGTCATAAACCCTAAATCGATCAAATCTATTTAATGGATGATGATATATCTCATTAGCACATTCTATCTTGGAGCTCTGGCATTTCTGAGGAGATCTACAAACCTTCGACACATTTGTCGCAACTATTCCGAGTAAGTCTTGCTTTTCTAGTCTTTTGTTGCTTTTTCGGTCGCTTTGGTTTCCTTGGCTTGTGAGAGTGTTGTTTTACCTATTTTATTAAATGACCACTGGTGACGTGTTGTTTTAAGTTTTTCATCACCTTTCCTAAGTTTCACATGCATAACCCAATTTTTTCACTAACGATTGTCATTGCGGTGACTCTCTCCATAAGCTTTGTTCTTCTTCTGTTTAAGTGATTCCTGCACTTTGATTGCATGCATCATAATTCAATCAGATATGCACTAACCATCACTCACACATTCAGATCTCCTCATTTTCATGTTTCCCTTGGGTAGATCTGGGCTTCCTTGGCCTGAATCTAGCTCTTCCTAGCATGCACTGGACATTTCTGGATCTCAAGGCTCTTCCTTGGTTCTAGGAATTGCGCAGAGATTTGCAGTGACTAGCTACAACTACACACTGCACAATTCCAGGAGCCAGTCCCCAAGTCTTGCCCACTAGGATTGCGCAATGCGCAGTCACAGCCAACATCAAATCTAGATTGAACTGCGCATTGCATAGTTTTAGACATTAGTGAGCCACTCTGAACTTCACACTGTGTAGTTCCAGTCATCATCACCTCCCACTAGTAGCTGGGACTGCAGAATGTGCAAATCCAGCTGATAGTCATTCCCCTTTGAGAGTCAGAATTACACAATCTTACACAATCTTACCCAACAGTTTCCCGGTTTGTTGCTTGGTCTGTCTTGAAGTGCTTTCTATTTCAAGCTAACATTTGCATGCCATGAGTGTCCTCTCTATCTCTAGGTACAATAGTTGTTGAGTAGCTTTCGGTAATACAGGTAACATGTCTTCCAAGGAAGCTGGATCAAAGGATACTGTCGAGAGAAGTACTGGAGATGTAGTTGAATATGTGTCAATGAAATTTCCAGTCTATGCAGACACACATTTGTTCATAGATAAGGACATGAAGATAACATGGAAATAAATTAAGGATATATTTGCAAGAAGCTTCAAGTAAGATCTAGAAGATCAAAAGGTCTATGTCAACATCCATAAGCCAAGCTTGTATAAGGTTGCATGAAGATACCTCGCTTTCTCATGTGTGGACATCATTCACTGGATTATCTCACATACTAATCCTGAGAAGATGACATTGAGCAATTCTAGTGGAACACAACTTGTTACTTTCAGGACAAAAAACTATTAATATATGTATCACCTACCACAACCAGTGAACCACATGGATGCACTTTTCTATACCCCCAACAATAATGTGAACACTAGAGACATCATTAAGCATTGGGTGAAAGAACCATCAAAGTTCAGGTCAACACCCAATTAGGTCTACAAGACTAAGTCACTCAGAAAGGCCTACAAACTCTTGATCATCTTTTCATGCTGCTTGTAAAGGCAAGAGAGCATGGAGACATTTCCGTAGAATTGGGTGGTTATGTTGGATCAGTTGGAAAATGAAGGAAGGCCATTCAACTGGTCAGATATGTTGGCTCTTCAGCTGAAATTGAATGTGACTAATGCCTAGAATCCACTCAAGGATGAGCAAGCGAGATTCTATATGTCTGCATACCTACTTGATGAAATTGGTGCCCAACATCAGTTTCTTGGCATGGGTTGGACATGGAAAACATTAGAGAATGCTGTGAACATTTATTTCAAGATGCTTTCCTAGTGTACCTATTGAGGAGTCATTATGAGGATATTTGACCATTTCATCATCCTAGTTTACAAGTTGAGCTTTGAGCAGGATCCACCTTTCATGTCCTAAGAAGCAATTTAGTCATTACTTAACATTGTAGATTGGTATGCCTCACCCAATGGCACCTTCATCAAGATGTTTGGCAAAGAGAAGTTTCTGCATGTGCTACCCAGGTTGGCCACATATAAGCTGGTCATGCAAGAGGTTGCATATCACATCTCCATAGGGTTATTAGTAGGATTGCACAGGAGGAAGAAGGCACCATGGTTTTCTCTTCCTTTTTGGATTGGTTTGTATGAGATCTGATGCTTGAAGGATGCATATGGTGAGGCCAAGGACTTAGAAAAGTTTGAGTTCGGCACCAAGGACTACAATCTGCATGATCCCCACTGCATATTCAAGAACCATTGTGCAAAGGTGCATTATCCATGAAGCGACGAGAAATTTCATTGGGCAGAGGAAGATCCTTGAAGGCATTGTTACAACTCCTCTAAGCTCAATGAACTAGTTAGCATGGATATAGAATGGAAAGTTGCTTTGTAGGAAACACCACGATGGGAAGCAGTAAAAACAACAGTAGTGAACAACAAACTGGGCCATGACAAAGGGAAGAGGAAGGTTACCGAGAACCCAGAGGCTGAGAAAATCTACAAGTTTAGATAAGATCCTCTTGTTAAGAGAGTAGCTTTGGAAGTAGAGGCAAAGAGGCAACACCGTATAAAGAAAGTAGAATGGAGGAAGAGAGAGAAGCAAAGGTTGGAAGATAGAGAAAGGAGGTTGCAAGAAACAAAGAAGAAGTTGAAAGAAGAGCAGGAGCTAAGAAGAAGAGAGAGGGAAGAGAAGTAGAAAATGAACAAGAAGAAAGGAAAGGCACGATGATAGAAAAAACTGCACCTATACAGGTTGAGCAGTTAGAGAATCTAACAGATGAAGAAGAGGGTGAGTACGTGTAGTTTCAGGAACTTGCTCAGCAGATTGAGAAAATGGTTGAAGCAACGGGCATGGATTTAGAATAAGAGCCACGTGACCAATATACCAACCTTATTCTGAGAACATCCGAGGTCGCCCCTTAGTCTCCACCACCTCCAGAATGAGAACTAGTCCCAAGTGAGCAAGGAGATGTTGTTCTCCTTGACGATGATTCGGTGATGGATGTGTACAATCTGCAATTTGATGCGTCATAATAGAGGATTGTACAAGAACAGAGAAAACATCTCCTAGATGATCACGTGTCATCTTTAGATATAGAGGAAAGGGTGATTGTGTTAGATGTTAGAATACATCCAACTGCCATGGATGATGCCTCTAAGGCTTATGCAGAAGCCACAAGTTCAACTATCAATTTCTTGTTAGCAGAGAATCATTGGATGGTTAAGGACTTGCAAGAGGCTAGGAAGAGGACAAAAAAGTCTGCAGGATCTGCTATGGCAGAGATGAAAAAAGAGATACTTCCTAAAGTATTGACTCTTGAGACCACCATGCGGAAATTGTATGAAACTTTTGCCACTGTGCACATGGTAGTTGTCCATCTATACGGTTTTCAACAGAGGTGTAGGAAGATTTCCTAAACTCTCAGACATACATGCTACTATTGTGCATGTATAGGAATGGACAATGAGCTACAAGGGAGCCCTAATTTACCTGTAGAATATAATGAAGCCACAGGCAGAGATAGACAAAGCACAGATACAAATGTTGATCGGAAACTATGAGAAACTCCCTCTGCTCATCACTAGCATTGAGGCTTCCTATGCACAATTGTTTAAGAGTTTGGATGTCATATTGAGTACACATAAGATACTTTCAATCAGATCCCTCACTCAAGCCATTGAGAAGAACCAAGTTCTACTAGAGGTCGACAAGTACATAGAGAAGTTGATGCGAGAGACCACCAGTGATGACTTGTAGCTAAGCACAAAAAACATGCATAAGTACATCAGTGGTCCAGCCACACTTAAGACAATGCTTTGCATGTTTCAAGATGAGTTGGAAAAAGGTTCCAAAACCATATACCTAGAAGCCATGGAGGCAAGAGTCCGTTTCTAGAAAGACATCACCAAACAGTACGGGGACATAATAGCACTGTAGCAAGCTTGGTATCAGTTCGTCACCGAAGACCATCAAGAGGATGTTGTTGAGTTTGTCTTTCCCAAAGATTTCGAGTCATGGTGTTTTTCTAGCTAGGCTGACTGAAGCCTATTTTGTCCCATAAGGGTATATGTGGAAATTGTATTATTATTTATTAATATATTGTAAGTGAAATTCCAAGTGTCATTAGTGGAATGTGAATAGTCACTATGTAATGTAAAGAGTTATTTGTAAAGGAATTTAAGAGTCATGACGGTAGTCAAAGAGTCAAAGGGGAATGTCAAGGGTCACCCCACCCTTTGTTATATATAGAACCTCATAACTAATAGAACAAGCTTTTGGGAGCCAAGCTTTTGGAAAGGCATTGCTTAGAGAAGGCTTTGAGAGTATTGTGACGAGCCTTGGATTCTCCACAACATAGAGTGAGTACACTTACTTGGAGGAGCAGGTGGCGGTGACTGTAATGTTCCACTATTGGGGCTAGTAGCTGTCAATGGTGTATGTTTGGATGGAACTCTCAATGAATAATATAACTGAGCCAACACGTTTTCATGCATATGTTGTTATTGTAGTTGGACTATTTTGGTTGCTTTTGGAATGTATGTTGTTTAACTTGCACATTTGTGCATGAAATATTTTGTATGAAATTGTATGAATCTTGTTGAAGATGTGTTGTTGGATTAACCCATCACTTCGGTTCGTGGACTATTACTCTTCCAACTTATGATGTCATTCCGCTCATGTGTTCGTTTCAAGTTGTGTACTATTACATGATTCTAAGGGACACACTTTGTTTTCCCATATGTGTGTTAGAACCCCCATGCATCTCACATGACTTGCTGCAAGGTCAGACAATTGCTTCTGACAAAAGGTATCATACTTACCTTTGGGCGCTACCGCGGTAAAAGGCACTACATTACCAACCACTATTGGGACTCCTAGTCCAAATGGTCTAAGGTCTAGTTGGGACTTCTTACAGGGGATATCCCCTTGACATGTTGGCGGGTCCAACACCATCAACAGATGGGTGATGTTCTATTGAGTGATCCTCCTCACAAATACGAAACTCTCTGAAGGAGGGCTTCTTCCTACAGTAAGATTAGAGAATTATAAGTGGCTATTTA
The DNA here is from genome assembly GCA_000404065.3 of Pinus taeda. NCBI lineage: Eukaryota > Viridiplantae > Streptophyta > Pinopsida > Pinales > Pinaceae > Pinus > Pinus taeda. The sequence goes on from APFE031628476.1 coordinate 80,964, forward strand.
GTTTTAACCTACATTTTTTCTTTCTGCAAATCATCCAATTATGAAATAAAAGAGAAAAGAACATCATTTTTAAAAATTTCAAGAAATATATTGATTTTTTCACTTGTGAGTTCACCATTGGATGATTTTCATATTTCGATAACAATGTCAAAGCTCCTCGCTGAATTTTTTCTCAAGGCCCATTTTTTCATTCTCAACAAGATTTTGTTATATTCTGTCATCACATGGATGAGTATATGGTGGGAGGGGGGGGGGGGGTTGTTCTTAGAAAACACCTAAAAATAAAGCCTTTTAAACAGATAAACAAATGTGCAAGAAATAAACAAATTCTTGTAATAAAAACTAGGTGAAGAAGCAAACCAAATTCGACAGATCACTAAGGTCAATCCCCTGAGTGCCTCCATGAAAATGACACCAAAATGTTGGGTGTAGTATATGGTGGATTAATGGACCACCATTTAATTTTAAATTTGGGGTCCTTGGAATTTGGGGTGCAATAATCAAAATGCCAAAGAATGACTCTAGTGACTTGCAAAGAAAAAGCCTAATTTGTCTAGAAATTTCTCACACCTTGAGTTCCTGCACTAGTCAATGCTCTGTTCTAATCCTACAATTGAAAGAATTCATTAGAAACAAACCCATAAATAGTGAAAACACAATTCCTATAATCTTCCATAAATTGTAAGCAATCCCTTACTACTGGAAATTAGAAAGAAAACCCTGAATTGTAACACCCTCCTCTGACATTTACCCAAGTTAACTGGTCCGCTTGGGTAAACATGTGATGAGGGGTTACTATGATGTGATTGAACTCCGCATGTACAATTAAGGAAGTGGAACTGACAAAATGAAACCAATATGACCTTGCACACATGCTACAAAACCTTCAGGAGCCAACCAACACTTCAAGGTGACCAACCCCTGAGGCAACTTGACATTTCACTGGTATGGACCCCCAATCACTCCCATGAAAATCCATGCATGCGAATGAGTCTTTCCAGTCACTCCCACATCAAGGGAATGCCAAATATTATGGAATTTTTCAGCTAGTTCTGAGCCACCAACCCCAGATTCTGTGCCACTTTCTTAGGGCTAAGACTCAGGCCACTACACAGAACTTCATGAAACTTTCAGAAATGATAAATAACATTGAAAAAAAGGTACTAATGCAAACACTTGATCAATGAATTGATTGAACCCCTACTAGCCATTATAAACATTTCATCAAACACGTCACAAATATGTAATCTACAGGTCATAACAACAGATCTGGGCATATGGGTCTCATACTTATCTGAGATTGTAAAGAAGCATTGTTTCCTTATCAAAATAGATGCATTATCATATATTATTTCATATATTCATTGTAATTTCGATTACTAATCAAAACATGATGGAATCCATTAATTAAGTCTGTCATAAAATATACTCATAACCAACATATAACAAACATAATTAACAAGGATATAACAACCATAAAATCCACATATAAGGCAGTACATTTGCACATGAAATACTAAGGATAAGAACTCTTATTAATGAATGGAAAATCCAACCAGGTATGAGACTTCCACGAACAACCTAACCATATATTGGATGGACCAAATCTTTCTTTCATCCAATCACCCTCATGCCATATTCCAATCATGAATGTGGGACTCAAAACCAAACCAAACCAAGTTTCCTCAGGTTTTACTGCAATCCCCACTGGATCACTAGGCCCTAAAAAATCATGGATTCCACTGGATTTCTCCACCTACACAGTGAGTAATTTTCATGTCTCCTAGTCTTTAGGATTTACTGTATATCCCGCCATACATGGGTTGAGGATTCCTAGGCCTAATCAAGACTCCACTCTCCAAGATTTACCATATATCCCACCATTCACCGGTCAACGATTCCTAGGCTTGATCGAGGGAAGAGACCTTTAGGATTTACCGTATATCCCATCATTCATCGTTCGAGGATTCCTAGTCCCACCGAAGCACACAAAAAATAACTTTACTGCAATCCTAGTCCTATCCATGGATTCCTAGGCCTTGTGTTCATTCTTTCATAGACCACTTCACTTAGATTCGAAACCATCTGACAATCTATCTTAACCAAATAAAAGAGAACCCATCACACCATGGCTATTTGGAAATGGAAAGGAAAGGCTGAAGAATAGAATCAAACTTGGAAAAATCCATGCCAATGAATGTAAGAGAATGGAATGCACACATGGATGTACCATTCATGCCAATGCTAGCACGGAAATCACATATGAAAATTGATACGTGCAAATAATCCCATTATAGCTGCTAGATGTTGGTCTTCCTTGCTTAATATTTTCTTCCCTTTTCATTTTTTTTTTCCTTCCTTCACTTTCCTCTCTCTAATGCTAGAATGCTCCAAGAATTCTCTAAGTATCCAAGAGTATGAGAGAGAGAGAGTAGAAAGTGAGAGCTTCAAAATGGAACTGACAAAAAGGTACCAACTGATCCTCATAATCCTTTTTATTAATGAGGCTTATATTTTCTCCAATTTTCCATTATTTTCCTTCATTTTAATCCTCACGTGCAACCTATTACCTTTCACCTTTCTTTTCTGCTAATTTCCATTATTTTCATAAATAAAATTCTAATTATTTCCTCATGCCTTTCTAAATACTTTATTAAATTTATTACCTGAAATTTTGACCAAGGTTGTTACAGAATCCTCCCCCTTGGGGGAATGCCATCCTTGGTGTTCAATGGAACCTACAACCAACAAGACTGTAGAGAAGAACAACACACTTCCCATTGAGCTTTATAACTTAGTTGGATTTAGTATTTATAATGATCAACCTGCATAGAAGCAAACGAACATGAAAACCATGATGGCATGACACCCATACCACTTACTGGAGCTTTATAACAAAACTCATGGTAGTATTTACATCCATATACATATGTACATATACCAAAACATCACACCAAAACATATATCAAAAACATTCGCTCAACTAGTGAATAGAGAAGGAGACATAGCTCACATTTGATCCACCATCTCCCATGTAGCTTCATTGGGCCCAAAGTGCTACCACTAAACTTTAACCTGCTCGATTGATCTATTTCAGAGCATGAACATCTTTTTCTGTAATATACACTGAGGTTTTGGCTAGAATTATCCATCTGCCTCCACCTACAATATAGGCCGGTTAATCACATGATCAACATATTTAACATACTTCTTAAGTAATGACACATGGAAAACATAATGTAATTTCACTGTTAGAGTCAATGCAAGATGATAGGCTACTGGTCCAATCCTTCCAAGAATATTGAAAGGTCGACAAAACTGAGGTGCCATCTTGGCATATGATTTAATCCTCAAGGAGCTCTTCTTTAGATTGATGCAAAAGTGCTCCTGTTCCCAAACCTGAAACTTCTTAAACAACCTGTTCTGATCTACATAACTTTTCTATCTGTCATGTGCTGCCTTTAGATTCTTCTTGATAACCCACATTTCCCATTCCATGTTTGCCAACATATCCGGTCCAATCATTAGCATGTTAAATGGATCATTCCAACTGATGGGTGTGTTACAACTCCGCCCATATAGTGCCTCAAACATACTCATCCTTAGTGACTCTTGATAACTATTATTATAAGCGAACTCAACCAAAAATGGGTACTTCTGCCATATCCTCTACTAATGCATCACATAGATCCTAAACATGTCCTCAAAAATCCTATTGACCCTATCTGTATATCCATTTGTCTGCGGATGATAATTTGTGATGAAGACAATCTCTGTCCCCAAACATGCAAACAACTCCTTCCAAAACTTGGAAGTGAACTTAGCATCCTTGTCTGACACAATCTTCCATGGAACACCATGCAACCTCACTACATCTCTGATGAATACCTATGCCACATCAGTAGTTGAATAAGTAGACTTCATTGGAATGAAGTGTGCTACCTTTTTCAACCTGTCAACCACAACCATGATGGAATCATGATTTCTAGATGTCCTTAGAAAACCTGTGATGAAATCCATGGAAATGACCTCCCATTTCCACTATGGAATCAGAATCAGTTGTAGTAGTCCACCTGGATGCTTACACTTTGCCTTCACATGTTGATAGTCCAAACATCTAATCACAAACTCTGTCACTTCCTTCTTCAGATTCAACCAATGATAAAACTTCTTCACTCTTTTCAATGTATTTTGGTATCCTAGGTGATCTAAATACAAGTTTGCATGAAACCCTTACAAGATATTCTTCTTGATCTCATTATCTTTCGACACATATATCTTGTCCCTAAATTTTACCAAACCATTTTCTTTAAGATGATAGTGTTGGGTAGGATCATTTTGTTTTAATCTTCGGAGAGTCAGCAGTGCTGAGCAGCTAGATATTTCTTGAGACAAAGGGGCCTCAAATTTATCGAAATCAACATTGACGTTTATCCTGGCAGGAAGGTAGAGCTAGAAAGAATAACAGGTTCTTCATCTGTTCCTAAGATTTTCTTCAATGAATTGTGCTTGGGAGGGATGAATGAGGTTAGGGCAATGGAAGAGTCTGGCGAATTCAATCAGAAAATCAAAGTATTGATTGAAACTGAGGCTCCTCCTACGGCCCCATTGCCACCATTTGCAGGGGAAGATGATTTCGGAAACAATAGGATGGTGGATGAGTTTGCTAACGTTGTCACAAAACTCATGGGGGTGATCCGACATTGGAGATACAGGATCATTGGCAAGATATTGCGAGTGGTGGGAAGGAGATTGCCTGCCATTTTTGGGCTAACGAGGAATACATCTCCGTCATCATTGCTGGCGTTGGTGAGCTCTGATGTACTCATGGATGATATTGTTATTTCCTCTGCTAATCTCCCGCGGTTTTCCAACGGAGTCACTTGCTCCCAAGCATGAGTTAGGATTCTCAGATATACTTGCCACTATTGCAGCAATTAAAAACCAAACATTTTTGCTTAGGGTTTGTTGATTTTTAATTAGTTTTTTTTTACAACTAAAAAACAACATAAAAAAATCAACATAAATAATAAATTAAAAAAATTGCCTTTTTTATTTATTTAATATTTTGGATAAAAAAAAAATAAAAAAAAAATTGATTTAACATTGTTGTCAAATCAAAATAAAAAATAAGTTAAAAAACAAACACTATAGCATTTTTTAAAATCATTCATTCTTGTCATTCTCAAAATGCTTTTTCAATCTTGATCTTTCACATATTTGAAAATATATAATGGAACATTTGCAAGATTAATTTAAAGAACATTTGGTGGATTATTAAAATGCTGATTAACTTGCTTAGAGTTGGCAACTTCATACTATTGTATGCTTTATGACATACTAATATGTAGAACACAATAAATTTTTCTAATGCCAAGCTTTTTTCCAAGCACATTTCATGAGTTATCTGACACAAATAGGGAGTACTACTTTTCATGGTTTATTTTAAGAATGGATTGATAGTAATATCATGAATTGAGTTAATTTCAGCACTTTGATTTTACTTAAATCTGTTTTATTTGGTATGAAATTTTTGCATAAGGATCATGAAGGAAATGAGCAATTCTTCTTGTACACACTTATGTTTTCTTTCTGCCAAGTTTTTTGTACAGGTTACAGGATAATAAAGTGATCATTAAGGAGATTGCATTGTGATGACAATTAGTCTTCCAAAGACTAAATTCATGAAAAACTATGAAGACAACTCCATGTCCACAACCACTACCTTACACCTCCCTTTTTGAAAAAGATTTTGAATTCCACCAATTGTAAATCCATAAAGCATGACATTTCCATATTCATTTTTCACAGCAAGAGTTATTATTCCTTCACCAAGCATTTCCTTTCATCCATTCTTAACCCACAAAATAAAACCAAGAAGCTCACTTACAAGGTTATTGCCATTCTGATTTTCCTTGTCAATCCCTTTCCTTTTCATTTCCGCCAATAAAAGCATGCTTCTGGTTCCTAGAGTCAAAGTCCTCGAGTCTAATTATCTTTGTAAAAAACACCTAGAGGCTTGCATGCCTTAATGGCAAGTACTCTTGCCAATGAACAATGGGAGTACATTAATATCCCTTGTTCATTGGATCTTGTAGGTGACTCGACCACGACAAATTTATTCGTACCTACAAAGATGTGTTAGGCATCCTGACTCCCATTGGAATCAATGGTGGGAGCTCTTGTGTTGGCTAGGGGCATTCATTAACGACCACTAAGTCAGCAACTTCTTGCTATGTTTGACATCGACACATTTAATCACATAGTAAGATTTGTGTCATCGAGCGTTGAAGACTTGAATACCCATATTTGTAGCAGATGAAGTTGATTTCCTTTCATTGTTTTTTAGTTTATCATGATTTGAGGACAAGTCAATAAATAAGGATGGGGGGGGGGGAAATGTAACTTCTATATTTTGTATACCTTCCAAGCCTTATACATTTTCAGCCGCATTTAGCAGCAGATTCCGAACATTTAGCAGAAGATTCAACAACAGATTTAGTAACAGATGCAACAACAATAAAAGATTCACTTTTTTGATTTCATCCACGATTTTTACAGCCAAGTAAAGAGGACTATGAACAACATTTTTGCAGCCCCACGTGCACAACTCTCATCCATTTTTGGAAGGGTAAGTTAAGGTATGATATTTTCTAACTTTTAACCATTTAATTCCTTGAAAAGTTAGAATAATAACTTTTGGAAAAAGTTCACTTCCTTTCCTCATTTCACATAACTGCCAAAACCATCCATTTAAGGGGAGGGATACATTTACATACATACTTTGTCACATTCATATAATATCCATATTCATATATCACATTCTAAAACCCACTTACCTTCAAAATATATTCACTATTACATGAGCATACAAATGGCTTTGTCAAAAATATTTAAAAGTTAATTGGATGCCAACACAATCATGGTTGTTACACAAGAACCAACCATGATGCATTCCAACAAAAATACTCTGCAATAAAAATCACACTATCAATATGCAAGGATCATACATTGAATACAACAAAATATGGTTGAAACACAAGAACCAACCAAGTTGTAGTTCATCAAAATAACGCCTTGCAAAAGTTAAGTAACTAATATCATGCAGAGTTTAAGCCAAAGCTCAAGTATCAAAAAGTAATGTAATAGATTGCATGAGGACATGCAATATCTTCAATTTGGGGGTATGTTGGGCCTCAAAATAGTTCTTATTTTCACTCCATTATTCACCAATACCTTCACATTACTTCCATATTACCTTAATGTCACCTCCATTCCACCTCCACATCATTACATTTACCTCATCATTGGGTTATAACTATGCTTTTCCAAATTTTATTGATTCTTAACATTTTAAAGTGGATTTATGGTTAAACTTTAGAAAATAATATGCTTATACTTATACCTAACAATTAGAATGAGTTGGTTGACATGTGTAGGTACAAAGGAAGCTTCCAAGGCATTTTTATGTGGCCTTGAATGATCAAATTCGAATTTGATAAGATAAGCCTCATGGAAAAGATAATGATCTCATGGAGAAGATCAAGGACAAAAGGGGGTTATGTGTCTAGATGGTTGAGAGATGTATGGAACTAAAGAGAGATTAGTGGATCATCATTATGAGTTTGCTATCTCATCCCATTATATAAATAGGAGTACCTCCTCCATTCCAAGAGGGAGGACTCTTGGAGCATGTATCTAACTTATGATGGAATAGAATAAAGCTTCATTTTACATAAATTTCCATTCTATAGTTTTAGTTATAAGTTGTCTTAATGTAGTATATGGAATAATTTGTCACTTTGTTCTTAAGAGAATTGAGCTCACTCTAAAAATATCAAAGAAACATTTTATTTCATAATAGATTTTATTTCATTTAATTGCCTAGATGTTTGAGGATTTGTTTGTGATTGATGAATGGGTTTTAAATTGAAATCTTATCAGCATATGAAGGGACAACCAAGGGTCTAAGTTAGGCTCTCTCTCTATTTGATTTGCATGATAATTGAAATTCAATCTTTTACTTTTAAGTTTCAAGTTATTTCATTTCCTATTCTTATGAATGAATCTTAGTTTAGTTTGGATCAGTATACGAGGGGACAATCAAGGGACTAAGTTAGTCTCTCTCTCTATTTGAATCTGAACAACAATTAAAATTCATTCTCTCTTCTTTATTTCATGTTTTTGGTTTTATGTAATCAATGATTTATTTTCAATCTATAATACTGTAGGGAAGGACAACCAGGACCTCCTCAATTAGGAGCCTCTTCCCTTGCATATTATATTGAATAAAAAATTATTTAGTTAGTCATAGAGTTAGCTGCCTACTCTTGGATATATTTTGCTGGCATCATCACAAGCTTACGAGTTTCCCTGGTTGATAATTTAATGAAAGAAATTTAAGCAATTAAATTGCCCAATAGATAGTCCACATCCAGATCACCTGTACCCTACTATAATCTATGTATAAGCTCAATGTACCTACCATCCTGCTGACCTGCCTATAAGATATGATCTTGTAAGTCTGTCCCATAAGAACTCATAACTGCTATGTGATTCACCTGTACTCTCCTGCTAAGAGCATTTGCAATTATGTTCTCGTTACCCTTGATATACTTGATATCAAAGTCCAACTCACTAATCATGGCCAACCATCTATATTTCCTAGTATTCATATTCAGTTGGTCAAATAGATACCTCAATCCACTGTGATCACTTATCAATACGAACCTCCTACCAAGAAGATAATTCCTCGACATCTTCAATGCATGTATGAACGCTGCCAACTAAGGATCCTTTTTCAGATATTTCTACTCATACTGATTCTATTTCCATGACTCATAGAATACTGCCTGTCCTTCCTGTATAAGGAATCCACCAAGTCCTCTCTTGAAAACATCTGTGCACACCAAAAATTCATTGTTTAGGTATGCAATATTTAACACTGGAGAATTTTTCAACAACTGCTTTAATTGCTCAAAATTAGTTGCACATTCTTCTGTCCATTCAAATTTCTTACCTTGCCTTTGTAGTGATGTAACGGGATATGTAATGTGAGAGAAGTTCCTGATGATCCTCCTATAATAACCTGCTAGCCCCATCAATGGTATTACATCATCCACATTTCTAGGAGTTTCCCACTCCATGATAACATCCCAAGTAATGTACCTCTGTATGAAAGAAATTGCATTTTATAAGCCTAGCATACAACTGATTCTCTCTCAGTAATATCAACACTGCTGCTAAGTGCTTGACATGCTCTTCCTCATTTTTAGAATATATCAATATGTCATCAATGAATACAATAACAAACTTGTATAGATAAGGACACAATACACTATTCATTAAGCACATAAATGTAGTTGGAGAATTAGTCAAACCAAATGGAACTACAACAAACTCATAATGCCCATACCTAGTCTTGAAGCTATTTGGTATGTGTCCTCTTCCTTAATGCGTACTTGAGAGTACCATCCTTCTTATTCACAAAAGACACTAGTTGAACCCAAGGTGATACACTTGGCATAATGTATCACTTGTCAAGCATTTCCTTCAATCATAACTTTAGCTCTACTAACTCTGGTGTGCTCATCCTGCACGGTGCCTTCCATGTTAGTGCTACCCCTAGTACCAACTGAAAGGAAAAATCCACTTCTTTGTGAAGTAACAACTCTGAAATCTTTGTTGCAAACACATCCTAAAACTACTACAAGATCAGGTACATGCTCAATACCTCCACATCCTCAAAATCCTTACCTTTATCGCTATAAATATGCACTACAAATAACACACACCCTTTTCTTCGACCGCACTTTGCTTGTGTAGATGTGACCATTCTAATTGATGTTGCCTTCTTCTTACCCTGTAAGATTCTATATTCTCCATTGTCATCCAAACACTCAATGGCCTTGTCATAACAATAAAATTTGGTCCTATGAAGATATTACCAATCCATACCCAAAATCATACCATATGATCCCAATGATAATACATTAAAATGTGTTGAGGTGGGCATACCATTCAACTTGAATGTAAAAGATCTTACCCAAAGATACACTATCTTCTTTGTACCTATAGCCAACTGTACTAACTGGGATTCTGCATGAACTTCTTTATTCAAACCACACTTATCCACTAGGTTAGAACTAACATAACTATAATTAGATGCAGGGTCAATCAAAATTGAAACAATTTGATCACAAAGCTTATCATCCATATCGATAAATGTTACTTGATGCTATGTATGCTTGTTTTCCAGTGCTACATAAATCCATGGAATTCTCTTCCCAACATCCCCATTTGGCTGTGCTTCCTTTGCACTGTAAATATGAGGCCTACCATCCTGATTATGTAGAAAATTCCTCTTCAGATTCTCCTTACCACATGTCCAACACTATAACCATCCTGTGCCATCACCTTTATTCTACTATTCTCCATGCTAGGACCCATTAAACTTCTTGTAATGTGAAACATTTTATTTCTCACTTGCATCTTGAGGCCTTGTTATTTTTGGCTTCCATTTTTCTTTAGCTTTGTCTTTCCCTTTCCAATCTTACTGAGATTTTTTCTTATGCTTTGACTGCTCGTAATGGTGCTTCAATTTCCCAAATTATTCCTTAAGCAATCAAGGCTCATCATATTCAATCCAATCTGTAAATTCCAATGGAAATCCACTAAAAAATATTTGAAATTTGGCCTTCTCATCTTTAAGATACAGTAAATACCTCAATAACTCTAGGAACTTAGTTGTGTACTCCTCATCTGTCATCGATCCCATATTTAACTCATAGAATTCCTTGGCTTTGCTATTGTAGTACCTCTCTGACAAGTACTTCTTCCTAAAAAATCTCTTGAATTCATGCCAACTCAACTCCTCTATCTTGATGTCTCTAACCCACTTCAGATCTTCCCACCAAATTTCTTCTTTTCCTTTGATGTTGAGGATAACTATTCTAGCCTTCATGTTCTCTGCGTAATCATGAAACTCAAATAATTTCTTCATCCCAAGTAGCCATGCCTTTGCATCCTCCAGTTTCTTCAAATCCCCATCAAAGGTAGGTGGCTTTCCTTTCTTAAATTCATCTAGAAAATATCCCCTATCACTCCTCCCGTAAGGATGATAATAATGGTGATCATAGTGCCTCTCAAAACCAAAATTAGAATATAACATGTGCCCATCACCTCTCCTATCCGTATTATCCAAGAGCCTACCATCTCTGATTGTGTCATCTCTATTCAACCTATGCCCACCATGAGATCTACTTCCATACGCCCCATTAGTGCTATCCTCCTACCCATGGCTGATCTGAAGTGGTACATGTCTATGCAATTCTGACAAACTCATTGAATTTTTCTTGTTTCTCATGTGACTAAATGATCTTGTCATTATCTTCGTTGCAAATCCTTATTTCTACCTTCAATCTTCTCAATGTGTCTATTAAGTCAGAAGAATTCCCAACACCAAGTTGCTCATTTGACCCATAGGGGGAATCTTTTGGATTGCAGTCTACCATCTGGCTATTCATATTTGATCTCTTTCTCTCAAATACACCATTTCATCTAAAACCACAACATAACATGATTAGCATACCTCAGTATAGTTCAGGGGACGATATCTCATCTGCAAGATCAACTAGATTAACACGATACATGTATAATCATAATCAAATCAACATATCCCATTAGTTTAACCACTATCCAGTTATCAATGCATGATCATACCAACCACATACCATGACCTCATGCATGACAAAGACAACCATATCAATCTATGCATAACAATATATAGGCATGGACATGCATAACCAACGCATAACCGACATACAATCATGATGACCACATCTAACCACACACCATCCACTTTCACATGTTGACACCACTGCAACCATGACCACCACCATGAATACACAATAAATACATATACCATAAGCATAGAGAACACATATATGAAATCGACATGAATGCATGGCGAACACACCACCCATCTAGCCCAAGGGATGAACCATGCTCTGATACCACTTTGTAACACCCTCCTCCAACATTTACCCAAATTAATCAGTCCACCAGGGTAAACATGTGTCAAGAGGCTAATATGATATGATTCAACACCCCATGTATAGTTAATGAAGTGGAATCGACAAAATCAAACTAATCTAACCTTCCACACATGCTACAAAACATTCTTAAGCCAACCAACCCTTCCAGGTGACCAAACCCTGAGGCAACTTGACATTTCATTGATATGGACCCTCATCCACTCCCATGACAAGCCATGCATGTGACTGAGGCATTCCAGTCACTCCTACAACAAGGGCATGCCAACAACTGTGGACTTTTTTCGGCTAGTTCTGAGTTAGCGACCCCGAATTTTGTGCCACTTTTTTAGGTCCAGGACTCACGCCACTACCCAAAAATTCATGAAACATTTAGAAACGATAAGTAACATTTAAACAAAGGTACTAATGTAAACATTTGATCAATGACTTGACTTGATCCCTACTATTCATGATAGGCATGTTGTCAAACATGTCACAAATATGTAATCTATAGGTCATAACAACAAATTTGAGCATAAGGGTCTCATACTTATTTGAGATTCGTAAAGAAGCATTGTTACCTTATCACAATAGCTACATTATCATCTATTAGGTTATATATTCATTGTACTTTCAATTACTACTAAAAACATGATAGAAGCCATACATTAAGTCTGTCATAAAACATACTCATAACCAACATATAACCAACATAAATAACAAGGATATAATTGACATAAAATCCACATATAAGCCAATACATTTACACATGAAATACCAAGGAGAAGAGCTCTTATTAATGAATGCAAGAGCCAACTAGGTATGGGACTTCCACGAACCTCCCAAGCATAGATTATCTGAACCAAAATTTTCTTTCATCCAATCAACCCTGTGCCATATTCCAAGCATGAATATGGGACTCAAAACCAAACCAAACTAGGTTTCCTTAGGTTTTACCATAATCCCCATTAGATCACTAGGCCCTAAATAAGCAGGGTTGCCACTGGATTTCTCCACCTACATCATGAGGAATTTTCCTTATCTTAGTATCTAGGATATACCTTATATATTGCCATACAACGGTTGAGTATTTCTAGGCCTAATCAAGATTCCACCCCTCCAGGATTTACTGTATATCCTGCCATTCACTGGTCAAGGATTCCAAGGCTTGATTGAGGGCACACACCTCTAGGATTTACTATATATCTAGCCATTCACCGATCGAGGATTCCTAGGCCCACCGAGCACAAATCTATCTTTATTACAATCCCAGCCTGGTCCATGGATTCCTAGGCCTTGTTCTTTTTTCAAATATCACCTCACTCAGTTTCTAAACTATTTGGCAATCAAGCTTGACCAAATAAAAGAGAACCCATCACATGATGGCTATCTAAAAATGGAAAAGCAAGGCTGAGGAACACTGCTATATCGGAAAAAGCCCATGCCAATGACAACAGGAGAACCAAATACACACATACATGTAACATGCATGCCAAATCTAGCAAGGAAATCACACATGCAAATCAATACTTGCAAATAATCTCATTGTAGTTGCTAGATGCTTCTCTTCCTTGCTTGATATTTTATTCTCTTTGCCTTATTTTTCCTTCCTTCACCTTCTTTGCTCCAATGTTGGAATGCTTCAAGAATGTTGTAGGTGTCCAAGAGTATGAGAGAGAGTAGAAAGAGAGAGCTCTAAAGCTAAACTGAAAAAAAGTTACCAACTGATCCTCAAAGTCCTTTTTATTAATGAGGCCTCTATTTTCTTCAATTTTCCATTATTTTCCTTCCTCCTCACATGCAACCTATGACCTTTCACCTTCCTTTTCTCCTAATTTCCATTATTTTTGTAAATAAAATGCCAATTAATGCCTCAGGCCTTTCCAAAGCCTTTGCCATTTCCTTTGCCAATTTCCTTTAGCCATAATAAACCAAATGAACACCCACACTAGGATGTTTTTCCCAGCATTCAACTTTGAATTCATGTCCCATGACCTTGCTTATTATTTTTCCTTTAATAGATTTATTACCTGGAATTTTGAAGAGGGATATTACATAAATATTGGCAATTAACAAGTAAACCCTAACTAGTGAAAACCAGTGAGAAAACCCTAACAAGTGACAACTGGAAAGCAAATCTTAACTATTGACAGGTAAAGAAAAAACAATAAGTACTGGCTATCAAAAACTAAAAGGAAAATCATAATTATTAATTAACTGGAAACCTGAGCATTTAACTATTAATTAACTGAGAAATATTGTCTCATATTGGCTGAGAAAAAAAGCAAGTAAACCCTGAGTAATCCATTCCTATATGTAAGAAAAATGCCTTAAAACTGCTCACAAAACTCAATTAACTCATTTAATGAACTATTGTGCACAATGTTGTTTAAATCTCCCTAACTACACTAACTGTAGGGGAAAACTTCAAACATATTGATGGAAAGGCTCTTCACTAAGATCCAATTCTAATTATTTATTCCAATCTTGAATTTAACTTCGAATCTTTATAAGCCAATAAACTTACTATTTAAAGATTGATTCTGGAAACAATGCAGAGAACACACAATGAGTGTAATATATTAAGGAAGAGGGTTCTCAAAATGACAAGCTTGTAATATATTTATAGTGGTTCAAAATAAGTTTCAAATAGTAGTTTTAATGATCAAAATACTTGTTATGGATTGAGCCCTTGACTATAGTCCTTGTGCAATAGATATACATCAAAGAAATAAAAAACAATACATTGAGTTAAAAGTATCACAGTTGGAAAACTATGAGCCAATTGACACCATTCATGTGCTCTTGCTCTCATAGACAAATGTCAACAAATCAAATACTAAGGGTGTTGATATTGCCAACAAATCTCCATTCACTCATGCTTATATCTAGATGATATTAAAAACTTAATATGACCTTAATTATCGATTACAAATTAGATTTTAAAAATGGCTTTGGGACAACTTAGAGTTCACAAGGTCACCATATGTCAATAGGTCTAAAATATTCAATTTCCACTTCATAGAGTACGTATATCAAGGAAGATCTAATACTCTACTCTAGTGTTTGCTTTAGCAAGTCATTCCGGAATTCAAACTATGAGAATAAATTATTGAACATAACATAGTTTTAATTTAACTAGTGCAACACGTAGGTAAAAATTGTATCATGGCTCATGAATGCTTTTCATACAATGAATAATCACACCAATTCTTGTTATAAGTATTAGTCTATACATATCATCAAAATATTTCCAGATATGGTGTGATAAATCTTGTATACAATGAAGCAGTACACAATAAAACAGAGTATACAATCTCTGAAAGCCTTTAGATCCTAGCTCAAACAATCTAATTATCACAGATCAGCCACAAATGAAAATTCCAAATACTAGATCTGTAATTTATTTAGTAAATGAACAAAGGAAAGGGGGCAATGAGATGAGTTTGTGGGTTCAAACCGACCAACTCATACCCTCTACATCATGTTTAACTCACAGGGATGAAATTAAACATAAAGTGAACATATGAATGATATGGAACCTGACATGAGTATTGTATTGAAATATGCCTAGTCTTCTACATCGTGAAAATTATAATAGGGTTCCGACACCCTAAAGGAGGTTTCTACCTCTAGAATATAAACTGACAATATAGCTCTACAATAATACTACATGGGCTCGCTTGCACAGGGCCATGGTTTGGCTGTTTATAAATTTTATAGTTACATAACATGCTTTGAATTGCCAAATCAAGTATAAACTAAATGGCAGGATATCATAACAATTTTCCATTGAAACGAAGTCTAGTACAACCATTAGCTATTCGAGGAGATACATATTTGATGCATGATTTTTCATATGCAAATCTGGGCATGATCCTTGAATTATGAGAAATTGTGATTTTTTACAAATTGTCCACAAAAAACCTTTCATATCTCCCAAACCATGGCAAATTTAAAAAAATGGTTTGTTTCTTACTCAAATTTTCCATATTGGGAACAAAAATCATGTCCCATAATTTTTAGATTCACCTCATCTGTACACAAATCAGGGAGGAAGTTGGCTATTTGAAAATTGCTGTGGATTTGGGGTAGAGACATTAATTAGCTTCTAGAGATCCACACATGTGACCTGGGTGTGTTTTCACTCATGTGAGAGCATGAAAACATCACTATGTACAAAAACGATGTCCTGATTTTCTCCTAGAAGTGTGCCAATATGTTGACCTATAAATGGGTATTGGAGCTGTACTACTAGTGCAGGATCAAGCCAGAATTTGTTACATGATCTTATCTGGTCCTTCCTCAAGTTGTTGGTATTGAGAACTCAAGAAAAATTAAAATTACACAAGAACCATCATTAATAATAATTTTGAGGTAAATCTTATTGAAATGAAGGGAGTATGTTAAATAGTAAAAAATTATCTGATCGTGCTCCACATTTAAGATAATAAACCAACAATTGTGAAAAATGATAGTAATAATGATAGGAATTAGACAAAATCGCGAATAATCAAAGGGAAAAAAGATGGATTAGATACGACAATACGAGGGCCTGATAGCTAGTGAAAATTCCATTATTTACTATAATTTTGGTTTATCATTCTAATATGCTTATTTTAATATTAAATGTAAATGATCTCATACTTGTAGCAAGTTCAAGGAAACTCCTAGAGTGGTTTAAGAAAACGTTGGTGAGAAAATTTGACAAAAGATATTGACTTGTTGTACTATCTTTTATGTTTGAAATGTCACAAAGTCCATATAAATTTTTCCTTGGACAAGGTAAGTACGTAGTCAACTTTCTAAAGAGATTTCAAATGATGGACCAGAAGCCCATGGATACTCCTATGGTAAAGAAAATTCAAAGACCAAAGAAAAGGAAAATGTATGAATAATGTTGTTATGCTTGTAATGTTGTAATGTATATTACAAAGGCAATGACTACTATTCTTGTTGATCTAATCATATATGTGACTGAAAATACTATTTGGCTAAGCATTTACTTTATTCTAATATTGAAAATCCCAAAAGATGAGAAACAAATGAGTGGAATGAAAAGAGACAAGCCTTTTCACTTCATATTCATGTTTGGAATACCAACAACCATCAAAGCTTGTTTATGAAAATATGTGAGGTTGCAAGGCTACATGGTTAGAGAGTTAGAGAGTATGTGAGCTAATTTAAATTGTTTATTACCTATCACATAGAGATTAGATGTGAAGAAGGTCTGAGGAGAAGAAGAAGTAGGAACTGAGATGGAGGTATGCAGATTTATAGACTAGATAACCAACACATTGTTGTTTCTTGTTTGTTCCAAGGGATTGTAGTCTCCCTTCAAGTTAGATTGATAAATAATAGGTTCAAGCTTGTTGATGTAGGAGCCTTCTATGGGTTGTATCCTACAAAAGAATTATGGGAGTTGGAGCTTCCCTGCATGTTGTAGCTTGCATAAAATTTTAGTAGCCTCCTGTAGGTTGGAGCCTATAGAAAATCAGATGTAATAAGGGAGTAGGATCTTTCCTTTTCATCACAACAATAACAAAGTTGTGGTTTTCTCCCTTTATGGGTTTCCATTTATATCTGGTGTCTATATGTGTTTCTATTATGTGTTGATGTGATTTTTTGGGTAACTTATTACTTGTTATTCATACAGTAAATCTGTTGTTCATTATGTTTTAATATGCTAATTTAAGCTTTTAGTTAACCAGTTAAAAGGAAAGAATTTTAATGTCCATGAATGTACTAAACCAATTAATTTAGTAAAGTTTCTATTACCTAGGACAGTCTTCTATAATTTGGAGCAAAAGAAATCTGGGCACCTTTTATTACAACAGAAACAAACCTTATATGTAGATGTGGATGCAAAATTAACAAGACCATAGGGCACAACACTAAATATTTGTTCTATAGTTCTAGGATTAGATATAGTTTTGAACACCTTATTGTGCCTTTCTTCATTACTATAAAAGAAAGGCAATAGTATAAATTTGATATAGAGTTTTCATATTCATCAATTAGTAGTTTAGTGTTTTCCTATAACATATTTTCATGTTAAAAAATAATGAAAAATAATGACAAGGTTTGGCAAACAACTATTAAATTTTATTATTTGTTTTGTATGCTATACATTTAAAAGTTCTAGCATATACTATCAAGAGTTGTTTTAAGAGTTCTTTTAGTTTCAATAACTAGTTCCTTACAGGCATTATTTCACAACGTAGAATCAGTTCATCATGACTATAACTATTGAAGAAGGAGATAGTACCATACAAGCTATCCCAATAATACTAAGTATTATTTCATTATGGATATAAGTAATTATATTAATTGGTTTAATAACTAAGATTTCCTATTTTTAAATATTAAAAGCCACACAATTTGAACCAAGAAACACAAGCCTTGATTAATGGGCAGTGAAGGTTGAGGTTGGCATGAGATTCTACCAAAGAAATTGATTATTATCATTTCCTTACCTCCATCTCATGTCCTAGTCGTGCTCTCCTGGTGACCTCTTAGTGCTCGCTATTGGGATAGGGTCCCTAGGGTTATTTTAACCCATTGTTGTAAAAGTTTTGTAAAGAATGTAAAGTCTCCGTGAACTTTTAATAAGGAGCACACAACTAGATAGGAGTTAAAGGGGTTTTAGCCCCTTGTTTGGGTGAGTGATAGGTCGGTTGTTGAGACTCACCCATGGTCCGCGAACCATGGTATTGTATTAGAAAAATCTATATATAGTTGAGTCATAGCGAGTCTAGTGAAAGAAGTTGAAAAACTTTGAATGACGATCATTGTTTTGGGCAAGTGCTAAGGTAGGAAAGCTTTGTTTTCCTGTACTTAGGTGAAAGGGGAAGGCTCTTGCAGTTGAGTGCACTGGTGGCCTTGGAAAGTTTGCAGATGAGTGCGTGGACCCCTGCAGCTGAGTACACAGGGTGGAGAAGTCTGTAAATTGAATGTTAGAAGTAAATAAAAACAACCTTCGGAGAAATATCTTGCATCTGAGTATTATTGTGAATTCCTTTTATGTTATGTTTGTCGCCTAATAATTTGTTTCTATGAAATAACGTGTAAATGCTACGCGAATCTACTGAATCTATCATATTTATGCATGAATTAAGTAATTATCTGGTTCCATGAAGTTAAGGATTAATTCTGCTAGGATTTTTGATGAATTGTGTAGATCTGCATGAAGGAAGATCTAGGGTTGTTAATTAGTGCGCGAAAGTGTATAGTTTGCCTCTTTAGGGTCTGTGAAGACCGATCACAGACCTTCACAAAGGACTAGAAGCTGTTTTCCTGGAGCTACAATATTAGGCCCTAGAAGGATACGAATATGCACAAAGGTAGATCTAAGCCACAAGAGCTAATATCACTTATCACATCGTCTCTAGATGCAGAAACCTGGTTCTAGAATCCCCCAATACTACTTAAGGTGAGACTACAGCCTGTGCTATGCAAGTTTTTGCTAAAAAGGCCAACAATTAGGGTGTTGTTGGTTGGTGTGAACAATTTTGAACCTGGGTTAGGCCCCCTTAAGCCAAAAAATGGTTCCGTTGCTAGGACCGGGATCTATCTAAGAGATGTGTGATAAATGGTTCCCTATAAAGAAAGAGATTGACAAGTGGATTGATCGAAACATGCACGCGTTCACAGCTCAAGAGAACAAGAGCCCTAAATTATCCAAGGAACAATGGTTGTAGATATTTTTGTACACAAATGAGATTGACACATTCTTCTGTTTCTTCCCTGAAGAACCATATGAGTGGTTGTCTAAATTAGCTAAAAGTCAAGGGACGTGGAGGCTTGATGGTCCTATAGTGTAGACTCCTATATTCCTGCAATGCCTAGAAGCATCAGAAAGTAATATCACACGGGATGTGGATCACTGGATTGATCGCACATTGGGAAGCTTTGTGACTTATTTCATGATAGACATAAATATCAGCTATAGCAAAGCTAAACGAAGGCTCTTTAAAGGACTGCGAGTTAAGTATATTAAATCATTAAAGACTACAACTAAAATGTTGTTATGTGAAAAGAGGGTTATGTAGTTACCTCGATGTTTGGGGCTTGCAAAGTGGGAGATTATTTAGAAGAAATAGAGGATCCAACCTAGAATATAGTCTACTCATTGAACCCCCTTCAAGCGACGACGAAGGGAAAGTGCTCACTACGCCACAAAGTGCAGTTAGTTAATTACGCAGGGTTCTGAGGATACCTCATCCATTCACTCTACCTCCACCCCCACCCTGGCCTCATATGCCTACACCTTCACTCCCCCACCTCCATTTCCACCATTCAACATGGTGAACACAATGAAGATGTCAATTTTTAAAGGAATAGGGAGAGAAGATCTAGAATAGTTTTGGTTTGTCGCATGAGCTATTTGGAAAACACAGTAGATTATAGATGATAATATTAAGAAAGACAAGCTAGTTACAACCTTACAGGATTGTGCATTAACATGGTATATCAAGTATTGCACTGATAACCCCAACGGGATGTTGGTAGATACCTAGCTAGCTCTGAACCAAAAGTTCATTAAGCCTAAGTCAGAGGCACAACCGATAATTGAATTTAGGCAAATCCAACAGAAGATAGATGAGACACCTTGGGAGTTTGATCATGTTGGATGTGGAGCATGATTGTTCAGAGGTCTTTGTTTCAGCTAGCTGTATACCCCAGGAAGTTTGTACACCCCTCCACGCCAGGGGGTGCGGGGGGGGGACTTGTCCCCCCCGCGGGGTTCTGGGGAGCCCGATCCCCGCCACTGGCTAGGGGGTCCAGGGGCATGGGGGCAACGCTCTAAAGCTAAAATCAGATGTAAAATTTCCTTGTAAAAGTATAGTAATTTCTAGTCAATCTGAGCCGTTGATTAGGTGGATGATCTGACGGTAGAACTTATGATCAGTTTAGGGTTTTTTGCCCTAGAAGGAAACCCGTCTCTTTGTATGAGGGCACTGTATTTGAGGTTGTGTAATAGATGTGTATTCTCTGAGCGAGAAGCAGAGAGGTGAGACTGTGAGAGAAAACAGAGGATATTACAACGAATCTTCTGTAGGTTGTGTCTCTTCATTTTGCTGGATAATAGAAAGGAAGAACTGGCTGTTCGGGGTGGATGTAGCTCAAAATGGGTGAACCACGTATATCTGTGTCTCTCTTGTTTTATGTGTTTTCTGTTTTTATATTTCTGCAATATTTTATGTGTTCCATTTCTCCGTAATGTATAATTTTTTCTAACAACTGGTATCAGAGCCGAAGGTCTATTTGGCTGATAAACTTGCAAGAAAGAAGGGTTCCTCGTTTGAGTGGGAGCAATGGCAGAAGATGGTAAGTTTAGGGTCGAGAAATTTAACGACCAAAACTTCTCGTTGTGGAAGTTGCAGATGGAAGATTATCTGTATTAGAAAGATCTATACCTACCATTGGGTGGAAAAACAAAGATGCTGACGGGTATGATAGATGAAGAATGGAACCTTCTCGATAGAAAGGCACTCGGAACAGTACGGTTGTGCCTTGAAGTGTCGGTCACCTTCAACATTTCGAAGGAAACAACGACATAGGATTTGATTAAGGAATTGGAGAAACTATATGAAAAACCCTCGGCCTCAAACAAGGTATTTCTTATGAAACAATTATTTAATATGAAGATGTCGGAAGGTGGATTTGTTGCAGACCATTTAAACGATTTTAATACTGTTACAAGTTAGTTATGTTCTGTAGCGGTAAACTTTGACGATGAAGTTAGAGCTCTATTATTCTTGTGCTCATTATCAGAAAGTTGGAATGGTTTAGTAATGGCCATTAGTAACTCTGTTTTTGGATCTAGTACTTTAAAGTTTGATGATGTTGTCAGTGCTATCCTGAGCGAGGAAATGTGACGGAAAAGCTCTAGTGAGACATCGGGTAATGCTTTGAGTGCAGAGTCTAGGGGAAGAAAAATTGAAAGAGGAAAGAGCTCAGGATATCGCAGTAAATCAAGGAAAGGCAGATCCAAGTCTAGATCGAGGATAGTGTGCTGGAAATGTGGAAAGAAAGGACACCTAAAGAAAAACTATAGATCTCGGAATGGAAAAGGAGATTCACAACAAGAAAACAATCATGAAGAAAATGTGACAGGGTGAGGTGTTACAAGATGCTTTGATTCTTTCTTTCGAAAATATTACTGATTCTTGGGTGGTAGATTCAGGGGCCTCATTCCATGCCACACCTGATAATAAATACTTTCATGACTATGTTCAAGGAGATTTTGGACAAGTTCATTTGGGTGATGATAAACCCTGTAAAATTGTTGGAATGGGTAAGGTTCTTGTAAAACAACAGAATGGAAACCAATGGCTACTAAAGGAGGTAACACATGTTCTAGATCTAAAGAAAAATCTGATTTCAACAGGGCAGTTAGGCGGTGAGGGTTGTGTGACAACTTTCACAGATAAAGCTTGGAAGGTCACCAAAGGAGCCCTGGTAATAGAAAAAGGTGAGAAGGTTGGTACATTGTATTTATGAAATGGTACTTCTAACTCTGTTAATGCTTTAACTTTCAAAGGAGCAGATGCAGCATTATGGCATCATAGGCTCGGACACATGAGTGAAAAGGGGATGAAGATTCTTCACTCAAGGAATTTGTTGTCGGGTTTGAAGAATGTTGATTTGGACTTCTGTGAGAATTGCATTTATGGAAAACAGAAGAGAGTCAGATTTCTCAGAGTTGGAAAGAAAAGAAGAATGAAAAATTGGAGCTTGTGCATACAGATGTATGGGGACCTGCTCAGGTATCATCTCTCGGTGGCTCTCATTATTATGTTACTTTATTGATGATGCAACTAGAAAAACTTGGATTTATTGTATTAAGAATAAATCTGATGTATTTGATACTTTCAAGAAATGGAAAGCTTTGGTTGAGATTGGGACAGGAAAGAAATTGAAGTGCCTTAGATCAGACAATGGAGGTGAATATTGCAGCAAAGAGTTTGATAGGTATTGTTCATAGCATGGAATTC
>APFE031628476.1:106397-116937 GCA_000404065.3 Pinus taeda
GGAAAAACTACATTGAAGAATAAATGGGTTTACAGTTTGAAGGAAGAAGATGGAGGAAAACAGAGGTACAAAGCTAGACTTGTGGTGAAGGGGTTTGCACAGAAGAAAGGTATTGATTTTGATGAAATATTTTCTCCTGTTGTCAAAATGACTTCAATCAAACTATTTTAAGTCTTGTAGCAGCTGAAGATTTGCATCTTGAGCAGTTAGATGTAAAGACAGCCTTTCTCCATGGATTTGGAGGAAGAGATATATATGCAGCAGCCACAAGGATATGAAGTGAAAGGGAAGGAAAAACTTGTGTGCAGGTTGAAGCAGAGCTTGTATGGCTTAAAACAGGCTCCAAGGCAGTGGTATCTAAAATTTGACAAGTTTATGTCTGAACTAGGTTATACTAGATGTCACTCTGATCATTGTGTTTATTTGAAAAAGCAAAATGATGGCAGCTATATTATATTGTTATTGTATGTAGATGACATGCTTGTTGTAAGGTCTAACATGCAGGAAATAAATGTGCTCAAAAGAAAATTGGCAAATTCATTTTCAATGAAGGATTTGGGAGCTGTAAAACAAATCCTTGGTATGAGAATCACTAGAGACAGGAAAAATGCAAATTAACATTGTCTCAGAATGAGTACATACAAAAGGTGTTGAAAAGATTTAATATGCACAATGCAAAACCAGTTAGTACACCTTTTGCTAGCCATTTCAAACTTAGTAAGGAAATGTGCCCAAAGACCCAAGAAGACGTGGATTATATGTCTAAAGTTCCATATGCATCAGCAGTTGGAAGCTTAATGTATGCAATGGTGTGCACAAGGCCTGATATTGCACATGCAGTGGGAGTTGTAAGCAGGTACATGAACAATCCAGGAAAGGAACATTGGATGGCAGTGAAATGGATTCTCAGATATTTGAAAGGTACCACAAATCAAGGATTATTCTTTGGTGGTTCAAACATTTCTCTATAGGGATATGTTGATGCAGATATGGCAGGTGATAGAGATAACAGGAGGAGCACTATAGGATATGTATTTACTATTGGTGTAATAGTTGTCAGTTGGGTTTCAAAAATCCAAAGTGTTGTTGCACTTTCAACAACAGAAGTAGAGTATGTTGCTGCTACAGAGGCTAGTAAAGATATGATTTGGTTACAAAGGTTTATGGGTGAATTGGGTAAGGAGCATGATATGGGCACGTTATACAATGTAGCCAAAGTGCCATTCATCTTGCAAAGAGCTCAGAATTTCATTCCAGGACTAAACACATACAACTCAATTACCATTTCATACGATCAGTGTTGGAAGATGGAAAGTTGAAGCTCGAAAAGATACACACTAGCCAGAATCCTGCAGATATGGTAACAAAAGTTGTAACCAGGGAGAAACTGAGAATATGCTCAGTTTCAATTGATCTTCAAGGATGATGATGAAGATGAGAAACAACCAGGTCCACAGAGGAGTCATTGTCCAACAAATGAAGCAGCAATGGAGTTGCTACAATCATTCTCCAAGTGGGAGATTGTTGGATGTGGAGCATGATTCTTCAAAGGTCTTTGTTTTAGCCGGATGTATACCCCAGGAAGTTTGTACACCCCTCCATGCGGGGGGGAGTTGTCCCTCCCACGGGGGTCCAGGGGGGCCAATCCCCCCAGGTTGGGGTTCCGGGGGTCAGTGATCCCCCGGCAGGGGCTCGGGGGCAGTGCCCCCGAAGCTAAAAACAGATGTAAAATTGCCTTGTAAAAGTATAGTAATTTCTAGTCAATCTGGGCCGTTCATTAGGCAGATGATTTGACGGTAGAGCTTATGTTTAGTTTAGGGTTTTTTGCCCTATAAGGCAACCCCTCTGTTTGTATGAGGGCATTATATTTGAGGTTGTGTAATAGATGTGTATTCTCTGAGCGAGAAGCAGAGAGGTGAGACTATGAGAGAAAATAGTGGATATTATAGCGGATCTGCAGTAGGTCGTGTCTCTTCATTTTGCTAGATAATAGAAAGGGAGGGCTTACTGTTCGGGGTGGATGTAGCCCAAACTGGGTGAACCACGTATATCTGTGTCTCTCTTGTTTTATGCATTTTCTGTGTTTATATTTCTGCAATATATTATGTGCTCCTTTGCTCCGTGATATATAATTTTGTCTAACAGATCAAAGATTGAAGTGCCTAATCAGGTAGGCCAATATGGTAATCACAGATTCCCAGCATCGGGACTAGTGTATACTGTTGCTCTTTCCACATTTAAGAGCACCTCTGTCACAACAGAAGATAGCAATGCAAGTGGAAGCCTTGGCGATCACAATGAGGCTGGATGCCTCGCCTATATAGGATACAAACCTTGGAGTACAAAAAATCCAATCACAGTTGGAAAGCATGAACTTGGAGTTGCAGAGCCCGAGGAAAGGAAAGGAAGCTTAGACGAAGGTGCACATTGAGGTATGGTGTTTGAAATGTAAGAGTCATGGACATGATAAGGAACATTGCGCAGTCTATAAGAACTATATTATAGGGGGAGGCTTGTTCCCGTGAAACCAGATAATAATGTTGGGACAAGCATGGGAGCTGCACTATGGCACTATCTGTCAGGTTACAGGAAAAAATGCTATTGATAACTACCATTTATTGCAAAACATTGTACATACCCCTCAATAGTTGTTTTGCAATTTCTGTAAGTCTGTAGGACACGATGAATGCCATCATAGGAGTTATGAGCTGATGATGGATAGAACCCCTACCTATAGGATGCAGGCAGAAAACCAACCTCTATATCAAGGCACATGAGCAGTGCGCAGAGGATTCCAAGCTTGAGGATGAGGAAGAGGTGGTGGAATAGGTCAAGGGCGTGGGCAGGTAATCTGCTATAATTTTAGTGAAGCAGGGCACTTCAGACGAGATTATACAAACCCCACACATCCCTCATGTTAGTATTGTCGATAGTTTGACCATGTCATAGAGGAATGTGGGTCCTTTTGGAGAAAATGTAAGAAAAGAAGGCACAGCCCTAACAACCTACACAGAACATTTAGATGATGAGTGCTGAGCCCCACGAAGAAGATTAGAGCATAAATATCATGCTGAGAAGTGGTATGGCGAATGGTGTAGATAAAGGTAAGCAACTAGAGGAAGATGGATGGGTGCACAAGGCTGCTGAGAAGGAAGTATATTTTGATCTTAATCCTGCTAAATAAACCTTCATGGAGGCCAAGAAGAACTTCATTGAGGCCTTTACCTTAGGAAGTTAGGAGAAAATGCCAGAAACTAGTGCAACACAAGAAGTAGATCCTTCAATACTAGCTACTGACCTTGAATACTTGTATGAAGTTACTGCACAATTAGAAAGCAGTAGAAGGGTTGCAAGAGTTAATAGACAAGTGCACAAATAAAGAAAATACTCCCACTGAATAATGCATAGTAATAAATATCGGTAAGCATATGACGCGGATGGGGCACAAGATGAGGCTAATTGCACAGACATGGGAATATGAAATGGACCAGGTAATCTTGGATCTAGGGTCTAATGTGAATTGCTTGCATAAGAAGACATGGGAAAGGATGGGGAGACCTGTGCTGCAGTGGTTTCCTATTCAGTTGTGCATGGAAAATCAACAAAATATTATTCTAATGGGGCACTTAAATGGTGTAACGGTGGACATTGAGGGTGCGAGCGCACTGGCTAAATTTGAGGTCATTGAAATAGTGGATGATAGTAACCCTTACCCGTGCTACTAGGAGTTCACTGGGCTATTGATATGAATGGGGTAATCAACTTGAAGAAGCGGGAGATAACTTTTGAAAAGAAGTCGCTCAGGGTTTTTGTGCCACTAGATCCTATAGAAGGAGCGTGTTATACTGAACTTCTTCATGACTATATAGAAAGTGACGATGATATAGATCATATATACAAGAGAATAGTTCGAGATTAAGATTGGATCAGTCCCACAATCGATGGATGAATTGCATGGGACAGGGATAGCTCCTACACCTCGGATTTAGATGAAGAGCTTGAACACTGGTAGAATTGGCTACATGAAGTATCCATGCTCTGTTGCTATATGATGACTAAATTGTTGAGGTGTGTCTCATTTGAGGTAAGAAACCTTTCGCATTATGATGGATGGCTGATGTGGAACTTTTTTTAGATGAATTTTAAATGGAAGTACCAGAAGAGCATCGATTCCAGGCACTGGAGTTGGGCTGCGTGATGCGCTTGCCCGCTAATGGGGTAAACACAAGGAGAACTTTGTTGGATAGAAAGAATACAAAAGAATGATGAAGTTAAGGTTTGGTTATGCTAAAAATATAATGACAGAAAAATACAATGAGAATGATGATATGTGCGATCATTTGGCATGATGGACTAAGGCATGGGGAACAGAACCACAACCAGAATGGGTGCACATTTTTTGTCACACCTTAAATACCATCCCAATGAATTAGTATCTGGAGATGAAACTTTGCTATGGAACCACTGAGTGGGACATATTAAGGGATATTTTTCTATTAACTGTCAGCTTTGAGGATGGTTTTGAGAGCATTGATGAAGCGCTCCAAGAGATAAAATCAACTATACTCTGAACACCAAAGGAACTATTCGAATGGACTCAACCAGATTGGAGTACACAATTGTGCCATACCCTGGAATGTTATAATGTGATTGCTAAAAGAGAAGAGGATGATCCATGGAATATCACCATTCCAGAAATAGAAGGACAACGTGAAGTCAAAGGACCAAAGGTCACATCAGAACCTTTGAAAACTCGACAAGTAAACATTGGATATGAAGAAGAACCTAAGTTCACAAAGATAGGAGACTATTGGGATGAATATACACTTGATAAGGTAGCTGAGCTGTTGCGCGAGTACTAGGACTTATTCCCAATGAAGTTTTTAGATTTGAAAGGGATCATTAGAGATTTAGGTGTTATGAAGATCACATTAAAGATGGATGTGAGGCCTGTTAAGTAGAGGTCTTATCGATTGAATCCAAAATATAAAGAGAAGGTGTGCTAAGAACTGGATAAGATGCTAGATGTCGGTATTATTGAGTTAGTAGAGGAATCCAATTGGGTGAGCCTAATGGTGGTCCAAAAAAAGAAATATAAAGGCGAAATCCATATATGCGTAGATCTGCAGAAGTTGAATGATGCCTGTGTGCATGATCCGTTTCCAACACCGTTTACTGATGAAGTATTAGAGAATGTTGGCAGACAAGAGGCATATTCATTTACTAATGGTTTTTTAGGATATCATGAAATAAATATTAGACTAGAAGATCAAAGCAAAACAATCTTCCGACTAAGTGGGGTTGCTTTCAATATATAGTTATGCCATTCAGATTAAAGAATGTGCCTGCAATCTTTTCCCGGGTGGTGATTGGGGCATTCAATGAGTTTATTCATAAGTTCCTAGAGGTATATTTCGAAGATTGGATTGTGTTTGGATTGGTGAAATGCCATGTTGCAAGTCTGCGCCTCATGCTCGATACATGTCGAAGGTATGAGATTGCGCTGAACTTGAAGAAGTGCATATTCTATGTGCCCTTTGGGATTTTTCTTGGCCATGTCATATGTAAACAAGGATTGGTGGTGGACCCTGTGAATATCGTTGTAATTGTGAATTTGGAAGCTCCTAGGAATGTGAAACAATTGCGTGAGACATTGGGGCACACTCGGCATTACCAGAAGTTTATCAAGGCATATGATCATTTAACCGCACCGATGGAGAAATTATTAAAGAAAGATGTTATGTTCTACTAGGATGAAGACTGTCAGCATAATTTGGATGTCTTGAAGGAAAATATGGTGACAATGCCTACTTTGGTGTTTCTGGACTAGAAGAAAGAGTTCCATGTGCATGTAGATGCCTCTTGCATTACGCTTGGAGTGCTAATAACATAGGCAGGTGAAGGAGAGATTGATCATTTGATATCCTTCGTGAGAATAAAATTATCAAAAGATGAGAAGAATTACTCCACTACATAGCACAAAGGGATGGTGATGGTCTATGCACTACAAAAGTTTAGGTTATTTGTTGGGTGGAAACTTTAAAATGTATATAGATCACTTCGTGCTGAAATACCTGGTCAATAAGACTATGTTGGGGGAAAAGATATGTTGATGGTTACTGTTGTTTTAGGAATATGACTTTGAAGTGATTGTGAAGCCTTGATGTTTGAATTTTGGACTAGACCATTTGTCAAGAATTGAAATAGGTGAATAACCAAGTAGTTTGGAAGAAGGACTGTTGGATGCGCAGCTCTTTGCGATGCACATCACAGAAAATCATTTTACCGATATCATTCAATTTTTAACAATGAGAGCAACTCCAGAAGGTTAGTCTACTCAACAAAAGAAGGAGTTAGTAGTTCATGCTGCAGATTTTTCAGTAATTGCAGGTCATTTGTATAAGATGGGAATGGATGAGATACTATGAAGGTACGTTCTGGAGTTTGAACGCACTAGTATGCTTGCTAAAGGTCATGAAGGAGTGGTATGAGGTCACTATGAAGGGAAAGCAACCACACATAAGATTTTGTACATTGGGTTATGGTGGCCGACATTACACAAGGATTCCAAGGCATATTGCAAGGTGTACGATGCTTGCCAAAGGATGAGGAAGCCTTTGTGAAGGGATGTGTTGCCTTTAAATCCTCAGGTTTTATTGCAGGTATTTGATAAATGGGCCATTGACTTTATGGGTCAAATAAAACCCCCAAGTAAGAAGACGGGTGTGCAATACATAATTATTGCAATAAAATATTTAACCAGATGGGTGGAAGCGTAAGCTATGAAGGATTGTGCAACTACTACTGCCACGAAGTTTTTGTTTGAATATGTATTAACAAGGGTTGGATGCCCTATGATATTGATGAGTGATAGGGATACACATTTCTTGAATGAAACAATTAGCGTGATGCTTGAAGAATTTTAGGTGTATCATCAGAGGAGCATGCCCTATCACCCATAGGTGAATGGAACGATGGAATCTTTTAACAAGATTTTGGAGCATACATTGAAAAAGGTCTACAATGCACATAGGAATAACTGGGACATGTGTGTACCTGCTGTTTTATGGGCTTATAGGATGATCTATAAGAAGTTGACAGGTCAAACATCATTTAGGCTGGTTTACAGAATTTAAGCAGTAATGCCTATGGAGTGTATTGTCCCAAGTTTATGTATTACAACATTGACAGAGATGGTGGATCATGAGACATTGGAGGAACAGATCACGCAAATCATGGAGTTAGAAGAAGACCGCTTTCTTATAGGATTTCACCAGCAAGTGCAAAAGGAACGCGAGAAGGCATGGCATGATCGACATATTAAGTTGCACACATTTAAGGTAGATGATTTAGTGTTGTTATATGACAACAAGTTCACGAAATTTCTAGGAAAGTTTCAAATGAACTCGTTGGGGCAATATTTTATTAAGGAGATCATGGATGGTGGTGAAGTTTAGCTCACAAAGCTCAATGGGGAACCATTCCCTGGAAAAGTGAACAGAAGTAAGTTGAAGTTGTACACAGGGGATGCTTCCCTTGCACAATAACTATATGGAAGCAGGACACTCTTAGTAATCTAGGCAACTGCAAGGGATTGTGGGACTATAAACTATGCTACCCAATGAGCTGGAAAATGTGGTAGGGAGGTTACGTGATGGAAGATAGGATTGCGATAGGTGAAGCTGCACTGAATGAGTTGTGCCATGGAGAATGGTTCTATGTAGATGGATCCAAAAGTGGCCATTGGAGTTACTATTCATGATTTGGTGGCCAAAATTCAGTTAGAAGGAGCGGGTAGGCACCATTTATGGCGAAAATATTTGGAGATCTGCCGACAAAGATGCATTTATGATTAGAAATTTGGGGAAACGGTAGGATTTGAATTCAAATCCTCATTTAAATTGGGCATGTTGGTCTGCCAAAGAAAACTTTGCATTCTGAGAGTTGTCGAGGTACTTTTTTATTTGAGGCTTATGAGTCATCAATTCTGGAAGGATTTCGTGTCAAGCCCAACATTTGTAGCCTTACCTGAGTGAACAAGAAGGTCATTCTTGAGCAAATGACTACCACAAACCCTGAAGAAGCCGTGAGTTACGAAGCTGCCATCTCTGATGTGGTGACCCCTGAGATATCAAGTATGGAAGCTACAACTGTTATGCCTATGGTGCTAAGGTCGCCTAGGTCGAAACAATTAGCTATAAAAGACAAATAGAAGAAACTGGTGCCAGTGAGACATTCACCAAGGAAGAATCCCGAGGTGCGCCAGAAGGAGAAGAAAGATAAACAAGGAGAGAAAGTGGTAGATTTGGAGGAAGAATAATTCCAAAGTGTAGAGAATTCGCTTCTGAAGAGGTCACACCTATCACATGACTCCTCGAGTATATCCCTCCATGGAAAGGGAAGGCCAAAGTTACAAAAGACCTCGATTCCGGGAAGTTTATAGTATCAACACCCCAGTTGCCAAAATATGAAGAATTTGAAGGCACCAACTTAGCGTGCATTACAGTGCTGAAGATGGAAGATTGGGACCTCGTGGACCATGATAAATTCCCACATTTGGTGACTAGAAAGTACATGATGAAGATTTAATATGAAGAGATTTGGGTTACATGGTTGGAACCCATGAAGTGGGTCAGAGGTACTGAGCAAGATGGGTTGTTACACATGCTCTGTGTGCCACATTTTCATAGATCAATAATCAACATGGTGTGTGTGTACCAGCTCCTCACAATGCTGCATGATGGGTGCCTATGGCTTGGGGAGCCCATCCTGATCACAGATATTTTAATTCATCAGATCAAAAAGCTGCCCTACAAAGGGGTAGACCCTACCAAGGAGTTTGGAGGGAAAAATGGAGAAAAAGAGTTAGCAAATAAGATGAAGGAAGAATATGGTCTCGTTAAGAAGTCATGCGAATATTCTATCCACTCCATTTAGGACCAGGTGGTGCAATTTTCCACCCAGATTATTGCAGGGAAAATCATGAGGAAATGTCACGCGGAAGAAGTTCCAGCACTGATAGTACCATTAGCTGCCCAGTGTGCAAAGGGAGTTCAATATAACTGGGCGAAGTATCTGTGTAAGGAGTTCCTCGTGAACTGCCATGAAACTTAGGAGGACATCAAGCCCTTCCACTATGTGTGGATTTTGTTGTCAATTATTTTAGTAGCTTGGTGATTTTCAGAGGACAATCAGTTTCCCCCATAGCAAGAAGATTTACTAGAGGCAGCGAAGTTCACTTCACTGTGGGAAACAAAGGATCAAGGAGTCAAAATATTTTCTGGATCTTGATGGAGATGGACCTTATAACAGTTATCAGTTAATGGCCAAGGTTGTCCCTAACCTTTTTCATGTAGTTCACAGCCTTTGCGGAGTTCAAGGCCGATTTCCACAATGTTTCAATCAGGGCGAGAAAGGACCCAAAGCACCTTTGGCATAAGATTCCATATTTAGTATCAGAAATGGATGTACAAGAGATTGTGGGGAGTTGTCTAGCGGGGTGGCGTGAGCCGACAAAGCTTGGTGTAGGTACCAGAAAAGGCGTAGAAATTTTTGCTGTGTAGTTGGCCACTGCACAGAAGAAAAAGAAGCAGGTCAGAAGGTAGTGTGAGCTCTGGCTGAGTAGAAGCAGAAAGAAGCTACTACTAAGGCATCTATGGAGAAAGAGTGGGTGGAGAAAGAGTGCGCTGCAAAAGAGCATGTTGAGAAAGAACGCCTGGATACAGAAGAAGTCAAAGAATTGACTTTGTATCATATGTCTAGTCAATTTAACGTCTTAAATTGCTCTACATAAATTATCAATCCGGGTATCGTAAATTGATGAAGTGTGGTGCACCATATGTGCTTAGTTAACCTTTTTCTTACTTCTTTGTTTTATAAATTTTATTTTGTTTTGGGGTTTTGATTTTGTTGGTTTCCTAAAGTATCTAATGCAAATGGAAATCCTAATCAAAGTTTTAAAAAAAGGTTTTCAAACTTGCAATGATGAAATCAATTAGTGAGAGAAAATAAAAATGTACCTAAATTATAATTAAACCAAACAATGAGCTAGTGACTATGAAACCCAGTATCCTTGCTGCTATATAAAAAGAAAACTAAACTTAAAGCAATTCAAAAACTGTAAGCAAAGTAAACTAAATCATATTACATCAACTCATATTCTGACCCCTCACCATTCGACTCGCTCTGGCTATAGGAGGTAATCATAAACAAATTTAGTAATTTGATATCTAAATTGCATAAAATGAAACTAAGATCAAACTATGCGTTCATACTTCAATCCCTCACCATTCCACTCGCTTTGGCTATAGGAGGTAACTGAAAATGACATGAGTAATCTAATCACTAACTTGTAGAAAAATAAACTAATATCAAACTACGCAAACATACTTCAATCCCTCACCATTCGACTCGCTCTTCCTATAGGAGGTAACTGAAAATGACATTAGTAGTCTAATATCTATCTTGCAGAAAAGTAAATGAACAAAACAAAACTGAAAGAAATAAACAGTGTTGGAATTAGAACTAAGAAAATAAATCA
>APFE031628480.1:0-10335 GCA_000404065.3 Pinus taeda
GTTTGAAAATTAAAAAGTCGAGACTCTACTATAATAATGAGATAAAAAAAGGTACTTATTCACTGAAATTGGCTCATTTAGTAGGCTTCATTGTAAGAAGAGAAAATGCAAATGTTGGAACATGAACATAGTTAAAAATCGAAAGTGATGAAGAAGTTGAGATTTAAGAAGGTGAAGGAGTTGGGGCTTACTAGAATATGCCTAATTTTGGGAAGGCTTTGGTAGCTAGAGGCATATGGAGGCTCGTATCAAATAAGGGTCTATGAAGCCAAGTTATCCTATAAAAATACATTGAACCTAATTCATTAGAAGACCTTCCAAGAATGCTCATATTATAATTTGTTGATATGTTGCAAGGTCATTGTCCAAGCCTTCGCTCTTGTGCAGAATTGGCTATTGTGGGAAGTTGGTAATGGAGAAAGAGTAAAGGGTAGGAACTAAGCCTTCCTAAGGTTGGAAGTGGAGAAGTAATTCCCTAAAAACAACTATAACTTAGATTAGGCAACCCCCTAGAATTGTAATGTATATGGCATCAAGAGTGGAAGAAAACAAACTTCCTAGGTTTGGATGGTATTGAAGGAGATGTATGGGAGGCCTATACAAGAAAACTAAAAATGAGTCATGTTAGAATTAAGAACATAGAGGATGAATTGGTTTGGTCAAATAATGGAGCAAAGTCAAACATTATAGGAGGGACTATTTTTCTTAAGATAACTATAATGGAAAAAGCAACATCGAAAAAAGAAAATGGTAATGGTGAGCACCTGTGTATCCTGAAGCCCATCAGTTGTTTGCTTCTTGCGTCCCATTCCCGCTGAGAACCCGTCACACAGCAGCTGAAAATGAATCCCACAATAATGAAATCCAATTACTTACCGAAACAGATAAATTCAGCGGGTTATCCAAACTTCTATCTATAAATAAAATGAAAATAAGAAAATATACCCATCGATGAGGAGTTGATCCAGTGGACGGGCGCTGGGAAGAATATGAACAACACACAGTGGTCAGACATTATTTTGATTTGTGACTCTGATGCCTGAAGCTGCTGCTCTGCTCGCTGAACATGCCTGTAAATCCACGCACTAGGTCCCACTAGCACAGGGATCCACCTCGTCCACGCTTCTCATGTTCTCCATATAACAATGCGGGTGGATCGGTGCCAGGTCATCCATTTGTTCATATATTCAAAACAAATAATCGTTGACTATTAAACCCAATCGAATCTAAGCTAAGAAAACACATATTTTTGGTCATTTCATTACATGCAATGGAATACCAGTCGATCACAAATACAGAAAGCATCAACATGGTTTTACAAAGCCCTGGGTCACATGCTCAGTGGTAGTCTTCGATGCTGAGGGAGATCATCTCACCATCACTTCAAGGTTTGCGAAGTATGCTCTGCTTATCAATTTTTAACCATCACACTGGACGCCCTGAAGTAGAGGTTGAGGATTTATTGGGTACTAAATATTACATTCGCAACCCATCTACATTCTCTTTAAAGATTCTACTGTCTGCAAATTTAATGGGAAATGGCCTGCTACAACATATTTAATGGGAAATGGCCTGCTACATATATATTTCTTAAAAATATATATGTATTACAAAATATTCGTACATGTCTGTGTTGGTTGAAGAAGACTGGCATCATGCAGCACAGTCACTCTGTTTTTTCACAGAAACACCGCGCAGAGGCTGAACAAGTCTCTGGATCAGAGATAGCAAATGCCCGCACCCTAATGAGATATATATACTCTTTGTTTCTCCTTCCAGCCTTATAGTTATCGGTGCATAAGGACTTCTTCCCAAGCCCAACGAGGTAAGGGAACGCTACATCCACAACAGTACAATCAGAGAGCCTTGTCATCCATAATTGCATAAGAAAAAGCACAAAATTGATAACAGAGAGCTACTTATATGCATTTAACAAAATTGAATTAACAAAAGAAAGACACACAGAAACAAAGAGACTATACAGAAGTTGACCATATCAGATGAACATTAACCAAAGAAGACGGAGAAAGTTGAAACAAAGAGACTATACAGGATTTTGCCAGAAGAGAGGAGGATGGGGATGACGATGTGGATGTGGCAGGATTTAATTATGTGCAACTAGAAAAAGAAGAAAAACAGAGTCTCTATTTGAATTTATAACTAGAAAAAGAAGAAAAACAGAGACTCGATGCATAGAAATTCACCTAATCTACCTGCGATTGATTGAATCCCATCCCATGCAAATATGAATTCATATAAATACGTTTAGCCTAGAAATTTCTGTGCATTCAAAAACTGAAGCAGGGCATGTACCAATTCATAATTAGGCAAGTTCTGTGGATTCAAAAACTGAAGCAGGTGCCCATTCATATTTGCGTGTTTAGCCTGGTAATTCAATATATGCTAGAACAGAGCTAATTGCATGAAATAATTACAAAATCATATTAATTCTAATTCTTGCAGTGTATGCCAATTACTAAGCCAATCTAATCTAACATCTGTGTGAAGGTTACATGTACAAAAATTTGCATACCTGGGATTGAGGAGGATATGGGTGGGTATCTCCTCATTCACATACCTTTCGCTCCGGTGATGTCTGTCTACCTTCAGAAAATTGATGTGATGTATGTTTACCTTCAACTCCCTGTACCGCGCAACACAACAACACGCAAACCAGACCAGACCATACCAGACAACACAAAACTCATACAGAGACCAGACAAGACTACACAAAACTCATACAGAGACAACCAGACTCACAAGCATACATGACATGGAGCTCCAAGACAAGACTCATACAGCGAAGCGCAGTAGCCATGGGAGGAGGAGGAGCAAATTCGTAAAAGGCAAAGATTGGGACAAGGATCGGAAACAAATATTGGCTGGATTCAATGGTAAAGCTTTTCTTGACTGCCACCTCTGCAAAACAAAAGCACTTTTCTTGACTGCCAGTGCAACAAAAAAGCACTTTGTGGGGACATGATCTTGGATTGCCAGTTTTTGCGAAGATAATTTTGTTCCCGGCTCAACGAAAAATCACTTTGTGGGGACATGATCTTGGATTGCCAATTTTTGTGATGAAGATAATTTTGTTGCCATTAGGATTAGGAGGAGTATATGTCATAATTCAATGGGTGTAATAATCTAATCTAAGGGTAACCTCTCTGTTAAACGTTCACAATCTTTAGCACTCAAATATGCCTTGCAGAGGCCAATTACACTTCACACTTGGTGTTTATAAAGCATTACATGCATATTTATAGTTTTAAAGTACATATATTACTAATTTATAATTAGCAAGAATGTATATTCTAGGTGAGTGTAATAAAAGTTAAATCTATGTTTTAAAATTATTCTTAGTAAATTGGAGAATGCTCCCAACCAATCAAGTTACTAACTCTAGAGTTGTTTCACAATATTATTGTTTAGGTTTATTAATTACCTATCCAAGGGAACAACTAGATTTAAAATAAGCCCAAAACACACTTCCATTCATAATGACCAAACTTATTATAGCTTGGGAAAGCGAATTTTAAAGGGAATTACACGCAAATGCACTGAAAAATGTTCATGTTTTCGAACTTATCTTTCTTCATTCATTATCGTATCCATTTATAAAATGTTAAAGAGATTGATTTCATCTTCATTCATTAATTTCCTCCTTAAATACTAATTTCATGGATTTCCATATGGTTAACACATTTGACATGTGATGGGGAGAAGAGAAGCACATATGCCATGCATAATAATATATAATAATTTTCATCGGTAACATAACGAGATTGAGATTTATCATTGAATATATGATAAATGACCATCCACTTCGATGGAATAATTTAAATCATTACAAATAACATCTTAATTATCAACTATTCAACAATTTTGAGAAGGATGAAGTTCAAAACTACTTATAGATTAAATTCTCTCTCTCTCTCTCTCTCTCTCTTCTAAAAAACATTAAAAATGTTTCACCCAAATTTTATATAATAAAATCACTGAAACTCTATTAAAAAAATTACGAAATCCTTACTAATTTAAATAATTTGTACAAATATTACTACACATTTTGCATATTAATTGATTAAAAAAAACATACTTTTAAATAAATTTCCTTTGCATCTAAACATCCCATGGTCTACTTGAATGGAAAAGGTTGTAATCCAGACTCAACAAATCGATCTTTCTAGTTGTCATTAGATTTTTCTCGTTTTATTTGAGAGTTCAAGGGTCAGGTATGATATGCAAAATTAATCACTGAAAGACATCTCACATCCTTCATATAACTATGTCAAATTTTTCCATTAGGTTTCTTCCATTTGATTTGAGAGTTCAAGAGTCGGATATGTATGCAAAATGCACTTCTCCTTCGTAATCATCCAACCAGAGCACCCACAAGGAGATGATTCTAACTCGCCACCTCGAAGAGTTCGGTGGCATTTTCAGCTAATACCTAAAGCATTTCTAGAGAAAAATGAATGACAGATTTATTCCTTTCAATTTATGAAACAAAAATCACCCCTATTGTTGTGAAGATTTTCGAGATTTTCCAAACATTCAATAAACATCCAGGATGGACTCCGCACAAGGCATTATTCATATGACAGGGTCCCCATACATTCAAGAAAGATTTTAAGTGGCTCTCTTGGACTCACCAAGTTTCGACCTTGTGAACTACCATTGGATAATAAAGAAAATCATATTGAACTGCATTACAAAGTCCTCCCTGAAATGGCTCTGGTTGGGAGTAGGAACAGAGTCTAGAAGGTTAAGTGACCATGGAAGGAGATTACTATGAAGAAGGCCATAATTATGGAACAAGAATTGGGGATGATGTAGAGTGGGAGGTGAAAATGACCATCAGGGGTTTCAACGTGCTATAGGACAAGAATGGTCTATGGAGATGTTCCTAAGGGGAATTCACCACTATTATTGACAAGATTCTTGAGAGATTTCCAAATATTCCATAAACAGTTGGACCAGATTTGAGAAAAACATTCTTGACTTGAAAGTTGAGAGACTCTCCACACATTCCAGAAAGAATCATGACATAAAAACTTTGGGTCGATTTTCACAGTAAAAAGTATGAAACTAGATGTTTTAGCTTACAAACACTAAAAAGTATGTAAATTGGTGTTGACTTTGTTTGGAATGCCAGAGGCGTTATTTAATGACCAAAAGTCTACCCAAAATTCATATGGTTTCGACCTCATGACCTACCACTAGCAGATAAAGAAAATCCTATTGGGATGGATTGCATATGACTTTGTGAAATAACCTAGGCTAGAGGAGCAGGAATCGACTTAATTGGAAGGTCGGTGACCGATCAAGGGAGCTTGCTATAAAAAAAGGCCATAATGATGGAATGATAATTGGGGACAACACGGAAAAGGAAAGGGAATGGGACCATTGAAGATTTCAACGTGTTATGGATTGATAATGGTCTTTGGACAGGTCCATGATAGGAATTTGCCACTATTATTGACAAGATCATCAAGACACTTTTCATATATTCAATAAATGGCTAGGCCAAGCTAGAGATAAAAAAATCTTATTGACATGAGAGACTCGCCAGATATTCAGGAAAGACTTGAGCCAAAAAAATTCCATGTTAGTTTCAAAATAGAGATATTAAACTTGATTTTAAAGAAAATGAGCGCTTAAACGTATTAAACTCATTTTTTGCATGTTGTCACCTACGAAGGATTATTTTATTTGACATGTTAGAGAATTTCTTTTATGTCAAAAAAGCTACCCTAAACTCATTGGGATTTGACCTAGTTACT
Source organism: Pinus taeda (assembly GCA_000404065.3). NCBI lineage: Eukaryota > Viridiplantae > Streptophyta > Pinopsida > Pinales > Pinaceae > Pinus > Pinus taeda. Next base: position 5,784 of record APFE031628480.1, read on the forward strand.
TATCACTAACAAATAAAGAAAATATATTGGAATGGATTGCAGAGTGCTTTATGAAACAAACTAGCCAAGGGGAGAAGGGATATATTCTGGAAGGTTGAGTGTCCAGTCAAGGGAGGTTTCTATCAAAGAGGGATCAAATTATGAACAAGAATTGGGGATGATGTAGAGACGAAAAGGGAAAGCGACTATAGAGGGTTTCACGGTGCTATCGAGCAAGAAGTATTTTTTGAAAGGTTCGTGGGGGGAATTGAAAGGGAATGGGAACATGAATTTAAAGTGAGAGAAAATGAGAAAAGGTTCAATTTATGAGAAGTCGAAAAGGATAATTGAATCGGAAAGAAAATTTAAAGGGAGGGAGACAAAAGGAGAAAAGGTTCTTTTGATAGTAATAATGAAAGAGAAAGGGGCGATCCTTCTTCACAAGGTGGGGAACAACAGGACCTTTCCATCTTGAATAGAATTTCACTTGGTGATCTTACTTTCAACTCCAAACCTATCACTTCCAACTTGACAATATTACTTGAAAAAATATTAATGGCACAAAGACTATTGTGCTAGTGTTTACAATGACATTCTTAAGGTAAGCTTCTTCCTCTCACTTATATGTTGTTCTGTTTAATTAGACAGTTGACTTTTTCTTTAATGTGGTTCTCCGAGGAGTTATCTTTTTGTTTGCTTGTCCTTTTTTCCTAAATTTGTTTGTTTGGTGTTTATCTTTTCTAACGCAATCTCCAAGGCTATTACATAACCATAAAATCATATTAGTGTTATTTATTTCATTAATTTATTCCAAATCTTAGCATCTCAAATTGTCATTTTAGAGAGGTTTAGACTACAATTATATGTCAATTTACTAAAAAACCAACCTTATGTATTGAAATTATAAAGTTGCACATTACATGCTCTTGTAGAGAAAATCAAACCAAAATAGAACGTTTGAAAATATTGTATTTTGAAATATTGCTTGCAAGCGTGTTTGGAAAAAATGATTTCTTCTTATAAAAACACGTTTATATGTAGTTTAGTAACAAACCTTTTCATTTCTAGTTCTCCATATTTATTGAACTCGGGAGGTGAAAAATGTTGACCTATTAGGAGGTGAAGGCTAGGGAAAAGGCATGGCATGATTTCCATATCAAGCAAAAGAAATCCCAGGTTGATGATCTTGTGTTGATGTATGACAACGAATTAATGAAACACCCTAGGAAATTTCATATGCATTAGCTTGGATTGTATCTTATGCAGTATGTCACAAATGCAATGACAGTACAATCGGAGAAACTGAATGAGGATCCCATGAATGAACTTGTCAAAGGGAACCAACTAAAATTGTCTAGAGACAATTACCCCACTTTCCAAAGTTGATGTGTTTGTAAGGGTAAAAAATATTTGTTTTTGTAACCTTATTGGCATTCACAGGTCAACATTGTGAAGTAGAGAGCCCAAAGAATGTTGTGTTGGCAGGAACAATGTGACTAACCTGGAAAAGTAGATATATCTTGTTGCAGTGAAGGGCTAACACATTGTGCACCAAGAAAATTGCACAGCCACGTGTATAAGCATTCAAGGAAAGTGTGTAGTACGAGTGATAACATGAAAAGTTGACTACATCTAGTGGTCAATGATGCCAATAGAAACCAAGAAATTGTAGAAAAAGGAACCAGTAAAAGCATGTGCCACCCATGTGGATGGGCATTGTGGAAATATATTAAAAGGGACATTAAATCTATTAAAGAAAAATGTGTCCTAGATCAGCGGAAATGTTAGGAAGGTTGCTTGGCATGAATTCTACCATGGCTAGAATCACAAACTATGTTCATGCCTAGTGAAGTTATTATAAGATATAACCAAGATTACTAAAAGTTATTGTTCTTGAAATTGTGCACAAGGCATGTAAGTCACTAAGACTTCATCCAGTTCTTTTCTCATTGTCTCATATTTGTAAGAGTAAAGTCGAGGCGTGAAGCACAAAACTAATCAAAATGTAGTTGCAAATGAATTTTGTATTTGTTAGATACATATGCCATGGCCTCATCATTAGTTCCCAATAAATCAAGGACAAAATTCGCTAGTGGTGTGCGGCCTCCACAACTTGTTGCAAAATAAAAAACTCAGTTGTTGAAAGAGCCAAAGTATAAATTGTTAACACCTTCAATTCTGAAAGGTGTTATCAAATAAGGTGGCATGCTCAACATGATCGACAAGCTGAAATTTAATGAACACTTTGTCACATACCCCAACAATTTTCCCCAATTTGCTCAGGTAAAGTACATGACTATCATAGTCCAACCAAGACTTCCACGGGTTTGTGAACCTCAACAATGGACTAAGGGGGTTGATAAATCAAGTATTTTAAATTTGTTAGATAACCCCCATTTTGGTCTAGTAATGAAGTAAATATTTGTGTTAAATTACTCCCAGTTGCGTACAAAATAGAAATGTGGCTCTGTGAACCTATAGAAATTGATTAATAACTCATATCTAGGATTTATGGGTTAACCATTTCATAAAAAGAATGAAAATGATGTTGGTAAAGAGGTGATAGAAAAATACAGTGCAATTTGTGGATGGAGGGGGATATTAATATCCTCTATAAGTGATGAGCAGGTGAATTTTTCCACGCTATTAATTTCTTGTAAGTTTCTTAGGAAGTGCCAAAAGGAGCATTGACCTGTAGGAGAAGTGGCTATTGCAACGAAATGTGGCACACGTGTCACCCTACTGAGTGCTCGTGCAAAATTTGGTGCTCCAAACGGTTCTCTGTTCCAGACAGATGTGGGTGACATCATCAACATTTTCTGACAACTATCCAGGGCCTCAGCTTGAAACGTGACTAATTGCTTGACACAGAGATCAATGGACCACTTTTGTGTCTTCAACATCCGTTCCCCGTTTCCCACAATTTCTAAAAATGTATCGTGCTTATTGTACATAGTCACTGATCTCTCGGGTTCTCCTCTTACCATAAAAGGCTTTGTGACCTGATTTGACTCAAACGTATTAGAAGCCTTCTACCAGCTTATCTGATTGAAAGTGTAAGAGGTGAGGGCCCTCAAATGAATGTCCCCCACATATGGAACCAGATTAAATTCTCTATCAACACGTAGGAGATACTCATACATGTAAAGCTCACACATCAAATGCTGAGTTGGCACATCACGGGCTCTCAATATCTGGAGGAACTGTACACCATCCTCAATCTCATGACTAATTTCTTTCTTGATGCTTTCCAAACAGAAGAAAAGAAAACATTCATGCAAAAATAAAGACTAACTGGAAGCAGGAGGGCGACGTGATATCACCTCCTGTGCTAAATTGAGAATTCGTTCTTTGTCGGATTTCAATTCTGCCAGTTGCCTTTCCAGCCGCTCCACCTTGAGTTGCTACTTTGCATACCTCAATCGCATTATATCTATGTGCTCCACATATTGGAAGATAGTCGTGGATGCTCGTTCTTGGGCTCTCTTCACTTCGTTCTGATATCGCGCCATGGTGGATTTCCAAGTTTGTACTTCAGCCGTCAAAGAAAACTCACTGCCTTCAAAAAAATACTCGATAGGGTCTGTCTGAGTGGCAATAGAGGTTGTTTCCACTTCATCTACCAGTGTCTCTGCTTCGGCCATCGTGGCTTTGGGTTTCTTAGCACGCCACTTATATTTCTTCACTTGTTTCTTCAACCGGTGCACGTGCCTTCTCAGCCTCTTCACCTCTGTTTTGAGCTGTATTGTTTCTTTGAATTGCAGCTAATATTTTTGCTTAACAGGAAGCCTCCATTGCTCACATTAATCTATCCGTTCTTGTTTGACCACCACCTCATCTGGTACTGTAACCGGTTCGACCGGTGGTGGATTACTTGAGGGAGTATCCACACGGTTAATCGACGGGGCTGCTTTGCTTTGTCTCTCTTCCTTGGTAGCAACCGCTTACTTACTGACTCCTGCCTCGACCCGCTGTGAAGCTATCTCGATAGGTGGTGGACTCACTTGATGGGTGTCCATCGGTGTTTCAGCCAAAATTTCCCCTCCTTGTTCCCTTGTTTCAGAAACACCTGTCTCTTCCTCTCTTTTGGGTTCCTGGGAAAGGTCTCTCTGGAAGTTTGCGGCCAACAAACTTGTGGCAGCTGGTCCCTTATTCGACCCATCAAACTTCAAAATCGGCGGAACGACAACATCCTCCCCTGCGTGTCGGGAAGAGCGAGACACCGTCGCCCCTTTTGGAATGGAGAAGTAAGAGGAAAATTGAAATAATTTTCCTACCTGATCTATCTCGTCCCCAGTTGTGACCTCGAGCTCTTTCCCTCTGTCTGCAACATCTTTGCTCTGGGTTAAAACCCCTGTCTGTGTAGTCCCCCGTTCCGAGGTCTCCTCTGGGTTCTTCCTCCATCGCTTTCGACTCTTCTTCTCTAGTGGCTCTAGTAGCTGCTATCTCTTCCTCTGTAGAATCCCGGAATGTTTCCCACGGGATTTGAAGTCAATCGATTGCATGCATAACTAACAGCCGGACCAACCCATGGTTGGTAATGACTACCGCAACTTGTCATGAACGCCGAGCA
>APFE031628481.1:0-35121 GCA_000404065.3 Pinus taeda
TGGAGATATCCCACTCCAACAATACTGCAAAAATTATTATTCCCCAAATGCACTCTACCATAATTGCCAGGATTATATGAAACAAAACTATCTTTTCATGGGGTTACATGGTGAGATGCCCCAGAGTCAAGGATCCAATCAAAGCTACTGCTAGATGTATATACACATGCATCCTCTATTGAAATAGTAAACAACACATCACCATCTGTGCCTACAACAGTAGTCTCAACTTCATTTGTGTTGGACGACTTGTGATTTGTACTGGACGGTCTTTGATCCTTTTTTCCTTTCTTCTAGAATCAACATTCTTTCTTCATGTGCCCGGGTTTTCCACAATGAAAGCAGATGATCCTACCTCTCCTTGATTTTGATCGGCCTCTCAATATTGATCGCCCTTGCCAGCCTCGATCCATTCTCCTACCATGATCAGCTAGAACTAGAGCCTCTCCTCCCAGGTTTTTCGCAATTGACTTATGTTGCAGCTCCTCATTCATTAAAATGCTGCTAACATCATCAAACTTCAAGGTCCCTGTAGTTGCTGAAGTGCTCATATCTACAACGAAATTTTCCCAACTGTCTCGCATAAAACACATTAGCAAAATGGCTCTAATTTCATCATCTAAAATGATTTTAACATAGGAAAGTTGAATAGTAATAATATTAAATGCATTCCAGTGCTCAGCAACTAAAGCACCCTCCTTCATTTTGAGATTATAAAGCTTCTTCATCAAGAAAACTTTGTTTGATGTTGTGTTATTCTCATATAGATTATGGAGTTTCTTCCATAATCCTTCTGTTATCTTTTCTACGGACACATTGAAATAAACATTCTTTGCTAAATATTGGCAGATTGTTGCAATCACCTTTCTATCTAGCCTATTCCACTATTCATTTGTCATCGATGAAGGATTCTTTGTTGTGCCCTCAATCAGAAAATACTGATCCTTTAAAATCAGTATATCCTCCATCTGTGATTTCCATAGGGAAAAATTATCCCCACTCAACTTCTCCATGTCTGTAACTATTGTCTCCATTTTCAATCAAATTCATGCCCCAAAACACAAAAAACTCCACTTAAAAAAAAAACACTTCAATTATTACTCTTTAAAATTTAGTAATAATGACCTTCCTCCTTTTAAAATACCTTTTTCAAAATTCCTGCTCTTAAAATATACTTTTCAAAATTCCAACATATGATTATATATGTTTCATAATAAATATAAAAACATATATAATGTTTTAACCTTTTCACATTTCACGCATACATATGATGGTTTGAGAAAAAAACTTGACATATGTGTGCAAGTTTGATTTAAAAAAAAACTTACGAACACCACGTTTCAACTCCAATCTCCATGGATCTCCACGTTTCAAACTCCAGCAACACATTTCAACATAGGTCCACAACCTTTTTTTTCTCTTAGCAACTGTCTTTTAGTTCCAGTGTTCCTTAGCTATTTCTTAGATAGATTCCTTTCCTAGACTCTCTTCTTTGTAGGGGTTTCCGATTTCCTGGACAGACCCTTCAGTAGCTCCAGAGGTAATGGCCAATGTTTTAACAAATGCTTCCAGAGTAAGGCGATGGCACTCAGTGGCTTGCATAATGGATATTCAACCCTAGCTCTGATACCAGTGCAAACAAAAATTTCTCCTTTTCTAGATCATAGTGCTCTTGCTAGAATCTCATGAATATCTCCACATTATTGAAGAAGTATGGACCTTTTTCAAAGACACTAGTTTTATATTCCAAATTAGAAAAAATAATTGTAAAGAAACCCTCAACCCCCAACTCAAGGTCATTGTGTCCCTTTGGTTTCCATTTTTTATGGATCCAACTAACAAGACTTTCATTTGTTAGCTTCCAATAAATCTTCATATCGTGCAATGATCCTTCATATATTATATGCAATGGGAATTTTTTATCGATTTCACCTCATACTTTGGATCGACATTTATCGATTTCACCTCATACTTTGGATTGTTGTCAGGAGACATCTACCTCTATTATGACTCTACTACGATGCGTGAAGTGGGGGATCCTCTCAATTTCCTTCAAATTTGCTTCTCTTCGTAGCCAATCGATGAAGTGCCTTTGACTTTTTACTTGAACCTAGGTCCATATCCCTTGTGACAACATTTTTGAAAGAACGAGGTTTATGCTCCCCATAGTGGAACCTAACATAAAAATGCCCTTCCGACATAACAATTCCCTACACAAGGCCCTCTCGACATAACAATGTCCTACACAAGGACTAAATTACTCCACACATATGTGCTATGTAATAAAGAGAAATTATGTGAGAAACCATTCCTCTCTATGGAACCCCTAATGTGAGCTTTCTTTCATCTCCTCATGTGTGACCCATCCATTGAGCTAGTTAGTTTTTCAAATGCTTATTTTTAAACAGAAATTTGTAATTGGAAATAATTAGTAATATTTATTTTCTTTTAAACTTCTTAATAAATACATTATATTATATATATATATTATATTATTATATATATTATATATATATGATATATAGTTTAAAAAATTATTTTGTGCTCATGATAATTTTCACTATATTGTAAGATAATTATTAAAAGGTTTGTCATATTTACTATACTAGAAGTGTTTGGAAGTGTTGGTGATGGGGAGAAGTTTCTCTTAAAATTCTCAATTCCAAAATATGTCACATGCTTTAAATATAAAAAATAAAATATCAAAGTAAACCAAGTAAACATTTTCATTTTTAATAATTTGAAAAGTCTAATTTAATTTAGTGAGTGTAATTATTGTTCAAAATCAAGGGAGAAAATGTGTAGATTTTAAAATGTTTTTATATTTTATTTTTTGAAATATAAAAATAAAATTTTAACCAGAAAGATGTGCAATTCCTTTCATACTTAATTTGGAATGATAAATATGGCTTTTAAAATAAAAATAAAATATTCATTAAATAAAAAATATGCATTATAATCATTAACAAAAATAAATGTACATATTTAATTAATTTTGATTAAAAACATTATAAATCATCTATAATCTCACTATCATAGTGTATTAATCTAGTATAAAGGAGATGTTTTTTATAATATAGACTAAATTAAAATATAACTAAATTTTATTAATAATACACAATTTTGATATTATTTATATAATGTAATCAATTAATTTCAATACTAAAATAATAATTATTATTATCTAATTTTATAATTAGAGACAAACATGCATACACATGCATGCTGACGTAACTTTTAAAACACACGTACCAACCTTTTTAGATCAAATAGGTTTGATTTAAGTAAAATATAAGATCAAATAGGTTTGATTTAAGTAAAATATAAGCGGCAAACTCTGGAAGGATGTGCGGCATTAGATTACGGCAGTGAAATACGACAAAGCATTGATTTATAAGGCATAGGCTAAGAATCACGAAGTTTCACTTTACTTATCCACTTATGTTAGCACTTATTGAGAGATGGTTCACTAACTTGCAGTTACTTACTCATACGTTTCTGCTTCAAACCTTCTATAAAGCTCTCAATGTTTCTATACGAAGATCCTCCTTTTCGCACTGCGGTCCTAGCACCGTCTCGTAAAGCCTCCACATTTTTCTTTACCACCATACCTTCGTCACTGAACAATTTTCTGATGGTGCTGGATATATCATTCCTCAGTATCAGTCCTTTCTCTGCTGCCTGTCCTCCGCTCAGTCTGAACCCAATGTTCCATTCGTCGGCCATGAGCTTGCTGTTGGTGAATTGATCCGCGCAAAATGGAAACCCTATCATTGGAACTCCAAGAGCTATGCTTTCAAGCATTGAGTTCCATCCGCAGTGAGTAATGAAGCCCGCAACAGCGGGATGGGATAACACTTGCACCTGATTGCACCATGGAACAACGAGCCCTTGCCTTTCGGTCTCATTCAGAAAACCGTCTAGTAAGGAGTCTGAGACAGTCGAAGAGACTATGTCTGGACGCTTAGCCCAGAGAAAGAACTGTCCGCTTTCCTTGAGACCCATCGCTATTTCCTCCAGCTGAGCTTTAGTCACATGAACCATACTCCCAAATGAAACGTATATAACCGAACCAGTAGGCTTCGCATCCAGCCATTCGGAAGAGTCACATTCCGTCCAAATGCTCGTTCCAACTCGCCTGTCCTCGGAATGCTCACCGCTCAAGAAACCCGATGGAAGAAGCGGGCCAACATGCAAAATCGGAGGGTTTAAACTCACAGACTTGCTTTCAAGATCGTCAAAAGAGTTACCGAGAACCCAATCTGCTTCGCGACTTACCTGAAAGGACTTACGTAGCAATTCAAGAAGGTACTGTGAGTCGGCATCTTTCTCGCGAATAAAGGACGGAAGATCCGTTGTTTCTAATGTTGGGACGCCCGGAATATAATCAACTGAAATGCTGCCCTCCTCAACTGCACACAAATCCCACTGACACTTGTTAACTAACCAGTATCAATCCATATAAATCAGAGTTGGGTTCATTTAAGTTTTTCTATAAGCAGGATTTCAATGGACAAATACTATTTAAAGCCAGCAGAAACCTTACCACTTCCTTGGGAAAGAGAGTAACAGAGATCCTCCAGTAGATGCAAGTGATAGTAGATTGAATAAAGAAATGTAGGCTGTGTACAAAACGAAATCCAAGGAATACCAAATTTCTTTGTGACTTCAAATGACGAGGGAAGTATAGTATCAGCTATGGCGCACGATATGGCAGGCCCCGTCTTATTCAGACTCTGAAGAAGCTGCTCCAACTCTCCTCCAGTGTTATCCACAGAACGGAAAAAATCATTCATTCTGGTCGACCGATCGAAATCCAGAGGCAATCCATCAGAAATTTGAGCAGAGCGAATATCAAGACCAAGATTACGGGCTTCTTGCTGAATAGGATCTTCTTGTTCAGCACTGTGAGTGTGAGCTTTGGTGATCTGCTGGTGTATGTGGTGCGTGGTAACGAAGGTGACTCTAACACCTTTGGAAGCAAGCTTCCTGGCGAACTGCATCATGGGAGTTATGTGACCCTGCGTTGGGTATGGGAACACAAGAGCATGCAAGGGTTCCGGATTACGAGCCATCTGATTGTTGGACTGTGAGCGACGACGTTCTAGGGCTACTGGCTAATTGATGCAGAGGTATTGGAATGTAAGGATTGCGTGGAGTTAGTTTAACGAATCCAGAGCATGAGCATCTTTGGGCAGTCAAAATCTCCGTGGGTTAGAGCTGTCTCTTCACTCTTCATCGATCCCCTCATCATTGTTGCGCTGTTGCGCTGCCACTTTTATGGAGCAACCCATGCCTCAACATAACATGAGGGCACGTTTTTTTAATTGAATAAATTCCGTGTAGATCACGATCTCTGGTTTTTTATAAACAGCGAAATGATTCCGTGTATATCACGAACTCTGTTTTTCTTTAACCAGCACATTGTGATGATATTCGCCTACTTGGATTGTTTGATAGGCATTCTTCCCTGTATTTAGTATGAAATTTTACCGCAACCATGTCCGTCGGATCCTGGCATATTCCGGGAATCTGTAATCAAGCTCACCCTATGAAGTGAATATGATTTATCAGACGTGAATGCGTTAAAATAAGTTAGTACTTTGACTAGTGCTTCGACTGTCTACGTGGCGTATTCGTTGAATCCATCCCAAAGAAAAATGAAAAACCTAAGTGCGAGACCTAAAATACATGACATTTGCAATGACGTCTATAACGTTTGTATGCGAAAATATGTATATGTGGTTCTTGGGATGTTATTATCGCCGAACGTTGCAAACGCTAAAATACATGGCATTTGCACTGACGTTTATATGGGAAAGATGTAATATGTGGTTAGTGGAATGTTATTATATATCACATAACTAGCATTTGCACGAGATGTTGCAAAGGAAACGCCGTAAAGCATAAATTCGAGCATTGTGAGATATAAAGAATCATTGAAAATAAAAATTAGTAAGAACAAAAAATGATGACAAATTCGAGCATTGTGAGATATAAAGAATCATTGAAAATAAAAATTAGTAAGAACAAAAAATGATGACAAGTGTGCATTGAGGGGAACTGGTTTCAAAGGGAAATGCCTTATGGCTTAAATATGAAGGATCAGTACTATCATATATATATGATTAGTGGCTTTAGATTAATTCAGTAATTGGTCAGTTCAATCCTAAGTAGGAAGAGGAAGAATGTAGAACGTTTTGTCAGACAAACATTGGTTTTTTTGTTAGAAAAGAATGACTTTTCTGGATATTTTTGAAGAATGAAATTTTAAAAAATTTAGATGACATTGATCAAGAACGCCTTACGCCTTTCTCAGTGCATTTCTTTCTCTGGGTTTTGCAGCGCAGTGCATTTCTTTCTCTGGGTTTTGCACGCGGCACAGAAAGATCAAGGCGCTTGTTCCTGCTTGCAAGCTGTATCAATAATATGAAAAACTATTATAAAAACACATAAAAAGACACACCCCAACCAAAAACTATTATAAAAACACATAAAAAGACATAGCCCAACCAATTTAATGGAAATCCCATTCAGGCAAGCATAAAGGAGTATATGGAAGGATACAAGTTGTTCAAGGGGGAAATAACTTTGGAGATAGATAAACACATTCAAACATAACAAAGGTAACCTTTTGTTAGATTCCTGGGTACATTTCTTTCTTTGGATTTTGCAACCGAGTTATATCGATAATCTGGAAAACTATTATAAAACACACAAAAAAAATTACACACCCCAACCAATTTAATGTCAATTCCATTCAAGATCATGGTGTATACGGAAGGATAAATGTTGTTAAAGGAAGAAAGAGCTTTGAAGATAGATAAATACCTTCAAACATAACAAAGGTAACTTTTTGTTAAATAAAGATAACTTTTTGTCAACATAAGTAACCTTGGGAAATGAAAGCATGAAAGAGGATATCAAACGATACAAGGTGTTAAAGGGTGACATAAATACCCTCAACAAAAAAAAATGTTATTTTTTTCCAATATAGCTAGGCTAAAAAAAAAAATGTTATTTTTTTCCAATATAGCAGGGCTAGATATATAATCTAGCTAGTACGTATATATGTTAGCTGGCTATTGTATCTGTATGTTAGCTGGCTATTGTATCTGTATGGGAAAATTTTGAAAATAAAATATATAAATTAAAGAAAAAAATTAAATATATTTGGTTAAATATAAAATTGATATTTATAAAACGTTTTATTTAAGACTCGTAACATTCTTTCACGTAAAAAACACTTAATTAAAATAATAACAATTTATGATAAAAACACACATTCCAACCAAATTAATGCCAATCCCATTCCACGACATCTATTTTTACAACTCGTAACATTCATTCTAATCAGTGCGCTGGTAGTTTGCAGGTTGCAGGGAAGGGTTGCTGTGATCGCAGGAGGCGCCAGCGGAATTGGAGAGGCGAGTGCCAAGTTGTTAGTGGATAATGGAGCGAAAGTAGTGATTGCAGACATCGCTCCCAACGCCAGTGTTTTCCACTGCAATGTCTCAAATGAGCAGCACGTATCCGCCCTGCTGGACTTCACGCAGGAGAAGCACGGGCGTCTCGACATAGTGTTCAGCAACCAGGGAATCCCGGGCGGCCTATTCTCTTCCATGGCAGACGTCACTATTGAGGATTTGGTCATTTCAGTGAATGTGAGTGGGGCATATCTGTGCGCGAAGAACGCGGCCCGGGTGATGATAGCCACCAAAAGGGTATCAATCTTTGTCGCGTAGTAGCTTTCGGAGTTAGTAACGGTCTGAATATATTAATCTGACCAATCTTTGCCCCGTAGTAGCTTTCGGAGTTAGTAACGGTCTGAATATATTAATCTGACGGTAGAACATAGGTCTATCATCTAACATCGAGAATCTAGGGTGGACAATTGCACACCGTAGCAACCAGGGGTGTTGGTTTCAAAAAAGACGCCTTACGGCGTAATTAAGTGCAGGAATTCATGTCCAATAACTAAATAATCTCTACTCAACGCAATTGTGCATAGAATACTCAGACAAGGTACTACCAACAAGAATGAATGTACCTGAAATGGAGACAGAAGAAACTATTATCACCTCCAGGTGCAGTGATTAGACTTGTACCCTACTCTCTTGCAATTTTACATAAACACCAGATCAATTACAGCCAAAATTGAACCCCAGTTACAACAAAACCCTGAATTTAAATAATAATGAAATTTGCCAGACGCCTTGAACCACCAGGAAAAAGAAAATTATAATTTCTACATAAATTAGATAGGATTCGCATCACTCAATTAACAAAAGCGAGAATATGCCCACACCACTGAATAACCTAACACTGAGTAAACCCAATTTCAGCCCAACAACAAAAGAACAGAACCCCAAAAATGGATCTGAAACGAGCTCTAAAAAAGTTGTACCTTTGACAGGGCGCCTGCATGATAATTTGTCGCTGAAATCCTCGGAAATGCAGCGGCGGAGGGTCTGCATTTCATTTGGGAATCGAACCGGCGAACAGCGGGTAGTCAATATCTCGAGTGCCTTGAGGCTCCTTACGCTAGAAAATGAAAGCATGAAGGAGGATATCAAACGATACAAAAGCATGAGGAGGAGAAAATGATACAAAAGCATGAGGAGGAGAAAATGAAAGCATGAGCAGGACTCGGAGTGCAGTGCATGCTTGCCAGATGCCAGATGCGATGCCACGGCCAGATGCCAGATCCGTGGGAGGGATAATGAATCGAACACTTCGAATCAAACGATGAATATTAATTCCATCGTCTAACAACGAAATCAATGGCGCAGGAAGGTACAGCGTGGCACTGGAGGGGAGTTCTTCCCAAAGGAACGCTTTACAGCGTAATAATTATAATTATATATTTATATATATATGAAATACTATGATAAATTTGAGGTATAGAATGAATCCGATCAATTTCCTCCTCTCGAAGGGGATGAGAATATAAACAAATTAGTGTCTTAGGGCCTTGACAAATTCAATTACAACAGTTGCAGCGTTTTGGCTAGCCAGCCCAGCAAAGACAACAGCCTGATTACTGTAAGAAGTTTCCACTCCAGCCAAATCAGAAATAGACCTTATTGCTATGAATGGCAGTGTTTGTTGAAGACAAACCAGTGCTACAGCAGCACTTTCCATGTCGATGGCACTTATATTGAACCTGGTGTAGATGAAGTTTCTGTATGCTGCATTGTCCACAAACATATTTGCACTCGATCCTCTTTCCACTGGAACAACCTTGGGAGTATTTGGTAGACAAGTTGTTGAGTTCAAACACCTTTCTATCTTCAGACTCTAAATCAATACAATGGCAACTATTTCAGCATATTGCAGCCATTTTTACTGCATTGTAAAAAGACATAGGCGGTGAGCTGTCTTAATTTGAAATTAAGATAAATTTAATTGATAATAGCTTGAATACATAGAATTTCATACATGTATACATCTCATGAATGAAAGAACTGGTAAATACCTTAAGGCTCTTTGAAATCCGATAATAGTGCTCGTCCACGGGCACCCAAAAGGCATGTTGCCAGACCTCTGGGGTTCCATTTACTGGAAAAACTTCCTCTGGTTGATACCACGCACTATTAAGGAGGTTACCTGTGCTCTGATCTGATGGAGTTGTGAAGTTTGCAAAGTGAACGTACGCAAATTGTCGTGTGAAATCTCCACTTGATTCCAGAGAAAGTTCATTGTTCGGTCCATCTCCATATCTCTGAACCAAAAACATATGTATTCTGACTCATAAATTCAATCATAAGGTGGTTATATAACAACGTCTACTTATCAAGCCATAATACGATATGTCCAGATTTCACATAAATAAAGTAGAAACATTAACCTGCCAATTCCAGAGGCCAGTATGAGCCCAGTGACGAGGAATTGTAACGTCTCTGATGTGCAGAGAAGGGTCGGCGTTCCCTGCAATTCCATAGTGGATGACTCCTTTCACTTTAAAGGAATTCAGCAGCAACTGTGTTGTTAATCCTGAATTCAGCTGCACAAAACAAAAAGTATTACGGTATATATGTGCAAAATAGTAAAATTTCATAATGGGTTATAACAATGGAGTCATACTAAACAAAAATCAATGGATTGATATCTTTAAAAGAAAACTATTGAGAACAACCATTGCTAATCCTGACATGAAAATGATGACTCTTTGCATATGAATGCTTCCTATATGAAATCTTCGGCCTGCCAAAAAAAAAAAGATTAAAGAAAACAAATAAACATATTGCTACTGTTCAAGATTTCTAAGCCTTTTCTTGATTTTAATATTCTTTAGATGATAACCTGCAATATCGAGAGTACTGGAGAGATTGAAGGCTGAAGATTGAAGAAGATGATTCATCTCAAAGGCATTAGGAACAACTATGCCGAGATAGGGGCCACATCTATTGAGGTCGTCGATGATTTCCTGAAGCTTTGGCGATGGAATTAGGGTTCCAACTGATGAGAAATGGACTATCAATGCCACCATGAATAGCGTCGGTCTGCATTTCGTTTGGGAATCGAACCGGCGAACAGCGGGTAGTCAATATCTTGAGTGCCTTGAGGCTACTTAAGCATGAAGGAGGATATCAAACGATACAAAAGCATGAGGAGGAGAAAATGAAAGCATGAGCAGGATTCGGAGTGCAGCGCATGCTTGCCAGATGCCAGATGCGATGCCACGGCCAAATGGCAGATGCGCGGGAGGGATAATGAATCGAACACTTCGAATCAAACGGTGAATATTAATTCCATCGTCTAACAACGAAATCAATGGCGCAGGAAGGTACAGCATGGCACTTGAGGGGAGTTCTTCCCAGAGGAACGCCTTACGGCGTAAATATAATAACGTAGTTAAATAAGCTAAATAATTTAAATATTTATTATACGGTTAAAAATTTATAGTTTTATTTTGAATTATTAATATATAATATATATATATATATATTATATAATATTTATATATGTTATTTTGAATTATTATTAAAATATATATATATATATATATAAAAGGGTATGTAATAATATTTTTAGTTATGGAAATTTAGTTTTATTTTATTATAGAAATTTTTAATTTGTAAATAGATTTTTTACGATATTATGGTTTATTAATATCATATGTCTAATATGACATGTGTTGATATCATTTTTTTATTTAAATCTCTACCATTCACCTAATAGTTAACTATATTTATATTAAAATTATGGAAAGCTAATTTTAAAATAGATATGCCTATAGACATAAATATGAAGTACTTAATATGGGGCTTGGAATTTGAAATCCTTTTTGCCCACAAAACAAAAATTTCATGACATTTTTACATTTTCGATGCCCTTCATTTTATTTTACGTTTGAAGTAAATTTAGAAATGTCAACCTCCCTAATTACACAACCACTTTTCAAACTATTTTGGATGCGCTTCATTTTACGTTTGAAGTAAATTTAGAAATGTCAACCTCCCTAATTAGACAACCACTTTCCAAACTGTTTCATAAAGTGCAAAATGCCAACTAAAAACTGCAACCTCTACCAACAAAAAAAACTACAACCTCTCCTTAGTTAAGAGAAATACTTCGTTTTCACAAATGTTGAGTGCATTGAATATCCCCATGCACACACATTGGAGGAATTAAATAAATTGATACAAAGGAATTATCAATTTCTATTGCTTTGAAACTCTAATATATGTCTATTCAAGGGTAAGGAAAGCCTTCTTCGAAAATCGTTTGAACTTAACCCAATGACTACATAATTATCATTTGCCAAATGTTTATTTCAGTTTTGAAGTATCTATCAATCTAGAGCTTTACAAGTCCAAAATAAAAGCTAATAACTTTGACCTTTAGCCAGTGAAAAGTAGACAATTATGCCCAAAACTTTCTCTCCAGTCCAACGTGAAAGAACAATGAATCATATCAACCTAAAGATTTACAGGTCTAGAAGAAAAGCTAATGCCTTTCTTTAACCAGTCAACATAGACAGTTATGCCTAAAATTTTCTCTCCAAGTGAAAGAACAATGAATCATGCCTTTCTTTAACCAGTGAACATAGACAGTTATGCCTAAAATATTCTCTCCAAGTGAAAGAACAATGAATCATGCCTTTCTTTAACTAGTCAACATAGACCGTTATGCCCAAAAATTTCTCTCCAAGTGAAAGAACAATGAATCATTTATGCAGACAAAAATAAAAAATATATCTAACGATAATCAAACATGTATCTAACTGCCTATTCATGTTATATCCAAAATAATGGCGAAGACTTTCCAAGACTAGACCACTTTACAATTATTCCTAAAATGGTTTCATTACTTTATGTGAATAGACAGTGAGAAATAATAATGAGAGAAATCAAACATTCAGTCTAGGGAAATACACATTAATAGTCTCGCTAATAAAAGGGAAGTCAAACATTCCAAAGAATTATGTAGAATATAAATCTAATAGTTAGGGAAAATACTCATCGAACACACATGATATTGGTGAATTGTTATAACTTCCCTATTGAGGAGAAAATTAGAAGTCCCACTTTAGCATGGCAAACAACAAGAGCTCATAAGTTTTCTTTAGCAACCCATTCTTTCCCAAGGAGGAAAGGATGAATAGAAGGATTTCCTTACACATTCCAGATCTAATGGAAACCCAATATTTGTTCATCATAACTAAACAAGCTAGTGAACCCCAACATTTGTTGATGATAACTAAACAAGCTAGTGAACCCCAATATTTGTTGATGGTAACTAAACAAGCTAGTGAACCCCAACATTTGTTGATGATAACTAAACATGCTAGTGAACCCCAAAAGTTCAGAATGAGAATTTGATAACTAAAGGGGAAAAATAATACTAATTCCAAACATATACCAACCGTCTTCTATTCATAGGGGTTTGGTTTCGTAATAAATAGGACCATAAATACTTGTTAAAATTCTCTCCAATTTATTGATATAAAGTTAATGTAATGTAATTCGTACATATAGTTGAATGAGGTATTATAATATTCATAATATTCTACTGTAGGCTATTTTTACTTGCACTTAAGGTATTTAACTGTAAAATTGGAAGTAATTTTCAGAGTTTACTTATTATAACACACGTCAAATTTAATAATGAAAATTTTTCAACCACTATCATATACATTCTAAAATCCAAAATACTATGATGATAATATGTGATAAAGTATTTTTAATATTTTAATAATGAATATTAATTTAAAATTTTAATTTATTAAAATGAATTTTCAATTATTAAATTTAATATTGAAATATAACAATTATTATATATATTTTTAAAAAATTCAACGATTGAAAAGTGGTTTTTTTGGGTACTTCGTAAGTATTTACAAGGAAAGTGATATTTAATATATTTATATTATATATATATTTTTAAAAAACTCAACAATTGAAAAGTGGTTTTTTTTACTTTGTAAGTATTTTACAAGGAAAGTGAGTTCTATAAATATTATTGTGGATTATAACCAAAATATTTGTTTGCCTATTTATATTATAACAATTTTCATAAAATTGGTAAATGGATTATTGGTTAAATTAATAGCTCAGATACTTATTCTATATCCAAACAAGGTTGGATTTCTAATTTTCATATAGGTTTGTAGGTGACCTAGCATCCTCCATGGAATAATTTCATTTATGAGTTCAATAAAGTGCACATTAGAATAAGGGACAAAGATGATGATCTTGTTTGGGCATACAATAATTTAGGGGTTAGTATGCAACTAAGTGCGGGTATATTCCATTGCTTAGAAAATTATATTAACCATGATTAGTGGTACCAAAAAAATTGGAAGATAGCGGCTCCTTTAATGGAATCCTTATCTTCTAGCATATTTCAAATAATTGAGTGCTAAGTGCTAACTTGTGATTGCATGTAGAGGAAAGGGTTTCAATATTCATGTATTTTCTTTTTACACCATAATGATGTTGAGAATATCATCATCTATTTCTTTGGTACTAATGTAAAAAAATATTTTGGTCTAATTTGGAATATTAGGTAGAGAAACATGATTTGTGGGACAAACAACGAACTCTAAAATGTTTTAAATTCTTTCTTGAGAATTGATCCCTAAAGGGGCTTAAATTATTCTAGAATTTGTAGTAATAGCACAACCTCCAGCATAGAAACCTATTGATTGATCATCAATGAGGAAGTCTCCTATATCAAACTAACAGTAACCGTTCCAAGTAACAAGTGTATATTGAAGCACCTGAAGCATCAATAACATCTTAATTTTTTTTTTAATGCTCAATGAACCAACCAAAAACGATGTTCGAGAATATGCAATAGTGACACAACCTCTAACATATAAACCAACAACACAACTGCTGAAAATACAACAAAAAAATCCTAATTTAATTTTGTCCTTGAATTAAATTGGGAACAAAATTGTAATTCTACATCTCATGACAACTTGTATTAGTTAACTAAGTTAATTTGACTTAACTGGCTCAGTTGATTCAAGTTGAGGATCTAAATAGAGTCATGTAGAGTGTCTCCTACATTATAGGAGCCCTGGTTGAGTTTATTTTGAGATGTAATTAATTAATTTAGTCTAACTGAGTTAAATTCAGCTAAACTAGTTCCAACTATTGGAGGAGCTAGTGGGAGTTCTAATAGTGTGGTGCTTCCTGAAGTGTACTATGGTGAAGTGTTGTGTCGTGCTACCTAAAGTGTCATGTGGTGTTGTGTGAAGTGCAGTGTGGTGCTTCCTGTGGTGGAGTGTGTGGTGTTGTCTGTAGTGATCAACCAGTAAACTAAAGATTCACTCATAATTAACTCATGCATGTCAAATCAGAGAAAGACCCAATTGAAATTAGAGTTCAAGGACAATGTACTATCTGATGTATGATCATTCAAACTATATAGGTGGTACATGGAGTTACAGGAAGGCCTATGAGGATTGCGCAATTCATATTGAGGAATTTCCCTAATTAATAGGGGTTAATTCCTTGAGGAACAATGCAAGAATATAGGGACTTAGGCAAGAAGAAAATTGGTTAATTATTGGCATGGGCCTATCTAGGAAGCAATGAGACAAATAGAAATAGTGCAAAGGTTGTTCAGAATTGAGCAAGGCATTGCAATTTTATCATATTTTCTTACTAATGCATATACATATAGAAGGGGTTTTTAGTTGTGGATTTGCCCAAGAAATCATTGTGTTATGTTTTGATTGAATTCTTTCTCTTGTATGCTTTTTGATTTCGTGATCATTTAGTTTTTTCTATTGGTTAGTAGAGTAGATTCAAGTCTATTGTTTTAGCATATTACAATTAGCAGTTTGAATCTACAAGGAATTTCGAGGAAGTGGGTGAATTCAAGGAAGAAATGCAGAAACCAATATGGGTTGATGCCATTGTTGAGTATGACTCCATTATCAGAAATGGTGTTTTGGAAGTGGTCCCAAGACTAGCAAAAAATTCAGTGGTGAGTTCCAGATGGCTTTACAACGTAAATAAAGTAGCAAATGGGAGTGTGGAGAAACACAAGGATAGATTTGTGGCCAAAGGGTTCTCTCAAGTGGAGGGAATTGATTACGAGGAGACCTTTTCTCCAGTGGCAAGGTATTCTTCAATCAGATCTATTCTAGCATTTTCAACGCAGATGGGATGGAACATACATGAGATGGATGTGAAGACAACATTCCTCAATGGTTTGGTTGAGGAAGAGGTATACATTAAGAATTCGAAAGGATTTGAGACCTTCAACAGAGAGTCACATGTGTGAAAACTCAAGCAAACGTTGTATGGACTAAAACAAACACCCCATTGTTGGTATACCAGGATTGACAAGTATTTCAAGAGGTTGGACTTCACCAAAAGTTATGTAGATGTGAACCTTTACCATATTTTGGTTGAAGCTAAATTATTGATTATAGTATTATATGTGGGTTATTTAATTCTAACAGGTGATGAAAAGCTGGTAAAATATTACAAATAGGACCTTGCAAGAGAACTTAAGATGAAGCTCCTGGGAATCATTCATTACTTTCTTGGTATGGAAGAGTGGAAAGGAGATGAGGAACTTGTTAATGGTGTTGGACCTGCCAACATTTAGGGGACCTCCCCAATATGAAGTCCCAACTACACCTCACACTGTTTGGTGTAGGATTCCCATCTAGCACGATGGTTCGATTGGCATTATCTTAGAGATTTGCATTAGCTCTTATTGTTTAGAACATGAGAGTGTTATGCTTGTAACTTTAACAAAGTGAGGTGAGTGTGCCTGGTGAGTGCGTAGTGTAACTCTATGTACGGGTTCTCTTACTATCAAAAGGGAGGAGTAAAGTGAGCCTCTTCATGAGAGGGAATAGTCCCAACCCAGGAAGAAACACACACGAACAATAAGAAGGGTCTGTCTAGCATCCATCGGAATAGTCCACAGTGGATGCAGCAATCATGAAAACCAAAGTGCAAGTGAAAACATGTACACCATCCTACGGAATAGTCCACATGGGGGTGACGGTCATTAAAACCAAGAAAAAAAACGATGGTTTATGTAGTCCACATGGAGAGGACAACAGTGATAAAAAATACAACACATCTTCAATAATATGAGTACTAAAATAATTAAAGTAGTTCAGCTATCTTAGTACAGGTTAAGCAAAAATGCATTAAAGATGTTTAAATAATTGATCATGTGCTTAGTATTTAGCTCAAAAATAAAAGTTCTCAGATTGGCTCAAGATAGATATAAATGTGTCTGTCACATCAAGATGATCACAAAAAAAATTGTTTCATTGAAAACCGAGTCTAGATGAAGGACAAAAGGCTTGCTATTTGTTCTCCTAAACAAGTAAAAAAATTGCAATACATGATAGAATGATGACATGGTAGTACAATTAGCATGATGGGAATCTTCTTCAGCGTTTTCCCAATGAGGCTTTGACAAGTGTCACTTCAGGATTCGCCAGTTTGGTTGTGTGAAGGTGAAATTGTCCAATGTCCTCCAAGGTGGAATTATGAGTTCATGGTGAATATTATGTGGAATATTTTTGTTTATATCTATATATATATATATATATTATATATATAATATATATATTATTTTGAACTATATCAAATTCAATGAAATATTTGAATATGGCAATGTTTTAAATAGGGAAAAAAATGTATTAAGGGATGAGTGGAGGGCGGGTCGAACCGTGACCTCCCTCTCCCAAAATCTATTTCATACTATAGAACCAAGTGTGATCACCATACTATATTTATGCCTACAATAAATGTGGACGACGAAGTGGAGGGAGCTAGCCCATGGGCCAGCTCCCTCACAATACGACCACTCAATGTACCCATGGGCAAGCGTAAATGGATAAGTGTGGTTAGTGTGCAACTAATCCAACTTTAAGTTAATTAATCTGTCATTAAAGATGGTCGCAGTTGTGGAGGCACACCAATTCTGGCAGAACTGCCAATTTTGGCAGTGTTAACTGGATTCTTCTCCAATTTTAGTGGAGTTTCCCTAGGAAACATTGAATGAAGCATATCTTGAGCAATTTTCAACCAAATTGAGCTTAGAAAGAGGTGTTCTTGGCTAATTTGGACATTCTGAACACATTGGTGTAGGTATCAAGAGCGATAGAGCTTTGTAAACAACATGTTTTCCACATCGAACTAATACGGAGGCCCAAACCATGGAAGTTGGCCCAAGGAGATGTAGCCCAAGAGGGGTGACCTCTTTCATCAAAATACTGTGTTAATGTATATTTTTGATGGTTTTCTGCACTATACATGTTTTATGTTTAGTATTTGTTTCTGAAGATATTTTTCTAATGAATGTCTTTTAAATCTTAAGGAAATTTACATGATTGTATGTACAAATAGTTAATGAAACCTGAGAATAAGGAGAAATGAGCATGCACATATTTATAAATTTGTAATTGTTATTAGCACAACAAAAATAATCATACAAAAATAGATCAAGATGGTATTAGAGCAAGGTTGAATTGCTTGAGTTTGTGCAATTAGATTTTTAGTCATTGCAAAATTGTGATGCTTGCAAGGTTAAAGTTGTAGAAAGGAGAAGGGAAGTTATTGGTAGGAACTCCTGAGGTAATGCCTAGAGGAAGGAGAGCCACAAGGCTACAATCTCCACCACTCAAAGTTCTGATTCCAACTGCACTTGAAACTCTTCGATTTTTTCCTTCAACTGAGATTGAAGAGGTACAAGCAGTACAAACTTCTGAGCCTAAATCCATAGCCATTATGTCTGGAGAAAGAGAGCCTGAAGGTACCTCTTCAAAAGAGGAAGAGTTCAAGAAAGCTTTCTATACTTTAACTGACATTGTTAAAGTCCTCTATGGAGAGAGGAACACTAAAATGGTTGGAGAGAGTTCTAAACCTCCACATGGAGAAGGAAGCTTAGAGGACAAAAAATATGAGAAGAAGGATTGCAAAGGGAATGGTGGAAAGCCACCTCCATCTCCACCATCCTCATCATCCTCCTCATCATCTCCATCATCTCATATAGCATCATCTTAAACTACCAGCACTAAAACTTCCCATACTCATTCCAAAACCCCAAAAGGAAAGACTCCATTACTAAAATTGGACGTAAAATTGGAACTTCCCATGTACAATGGAGAGGTGAATGTAGAAAATTTGGACAACTAGATTCAACAATTGGAGGCATACTACAGAATTTAGAACCTTCAAGAAGATGACATAAATATCTAACTGGATTCATTGAGGCTAGAAGGAGTTGCATTAGTTTGGTAGGAAGAAAAGAATAAAAAATAAATGAGAATCCATGGTAAGATATCCATCACTTGGGTTGAATTTGTTTCTACAAAAGGCCATTATGGATTGCCATAATTCCAGGCAGCTCAAAGGCCAAATAGTCCAAGATTATACATAGGAGTTTAGGAAAATGGATTTGTTATTAGGAGTGAATTTGAATTCCCAAGATACATCGCTGAATTATATTGGGGGTTTACATTCCTATCTGAAACATACTATCCTTATGTTTAATCCAAATAACTTAGGTGAGGTATGTGTGCAAGCAACACACCTTGAATCTAGAGGAAAGAAAATCCAAGAAGAGGGTAGTAAGAGAAACACATTCAAGGGTAAGGAGAAAGAAAAGGGTGTAAAATGGAAGGGAAAGAAGAATTCAAGTGTGAAGAAATAAGGGGATAAAATCACATGCAAACAATGTTCTAAAGAGGGGCCTGATGAAGCCCACTACTAGAAATTACATCCTGAATTAAGGCCTAAGAAACAAAACAATAAGGGAAAATAAAAGACGACCACTACCACACAACATGAACTTGGTTCAGATTCTGGTGAGGAGACCAATATTTCAAACATGGTTAGGAAAGGAAAGGAAAATGTTGCAAGCACTAGTTCATCACATAGTCAAAACAACACTCCAAATGAAGAGTCAAGAATAGAGTTGTTTCATGTTAGAGTGATTTCAAATCATACAAAGATTGATGCATTATTTGATAGTGGATCACAATCAAACTTGATTTAGAAGACTTGGTTAAAAAACTAAACCTTGAAATTCTACCTCACCATAAGCCATATCCATTGGGTTGGACAGTAAATAATGCAAACTTACAAGTTACAAGGAAGTGTTTATTCAAGTTCACCATTACTGAAAAGTTCATTGAAGAAGTTGAGTTAGATGTAGTTCCACTTGACATATCAAGAATCATTTTGGGTAGTCCTTATTTTTATGGTATAAAAGAAGTATTTTATTGCCATGACAAAAAATAAATATTGCTCAAGAATGCGGTGGATTATATAGTGAGAGCCCAACACAAAAAGCGGAACATTTCTTTGGTTAATGTAGGGCGGATGAAGGGACTACTAAATGCAAGTAAAAATTTTGTGCTTCTCATGATCAAGAAAAATAATGATATTTATTATGAATATTTTGAAGGTTGTGAGGATAAATTGAAATCTGATTTGTTTGATGTGGTAAGCAAGCATGGCGAGATTTTTCAGGAACCAAACTAATTACCTCCCAAGAGGGGAATTCAACGTGAGATTCAGTTGCAATAGGATGTTCCACTTCCCAACATTGGCATGTATCACATGTCTATTATGGAGAGCTTGGAAATCAAAAATAAATTCAATGAATTTCTAAGCAAAGGTATCATGCACCCATCTACGTCACCATGTGTTTTGCCCATTATCTTGGTACCAATGAAGGATGGAACTTGCCACATGTGTGTGGATTTCCATGCATGAAAGAAATCACGGTAAAGAATTGTTATCCACTCCCAAGAATTGATTATTTTCTAGATTAGTTAAGGTATGCAAAATACTTCACTAAGTTATATTTACAAAGTGATTATCATAAAGTTAGGATAGCTAAAGAAGATATTTGGAAAACTACATTTAAAACTAAAGGATTGCTTGAGTGGCTAGTTATGCCTTTTGGTCTTACAAATGCTCCAAATACTTTAATGAGGGTAATGAATGATGTACTGATACCATTTTTAAATGATTTTTTCACTGTCCACTTAGATGATATCCTTGTATTTAGCAAGTGAAGAGATAAACTGTCATGGATGTAAACAAAGTACTTAATGTCTTGAGAAAATGACATTTGTTTTTAAAGATGTCGAAATGTGAATTTGGCAAGAATTATTTAGTGCATTTGGGGCACATTGTTGGAGGAGGTGAGCTAAAGATAGACCCCTCTAAGGTTGAGGTCGTTCTAAATTGGCCCAAGCCTAATACAGTTACAGAGGTAAGAATATTTTTATGGGCAACACAATATTGGAGAAAGTTTATTGCTAAATTTTCTTCCATTGCAGCTCCATTACATGAATTGAAAAGTGTCAAGAAAGTCTTCCATTAGGGATATGTACAGTAGAAAGAATTTGACGCTTTGAAGCAAAAGATAAGTTTAGCATCGGTATTAACACTTTCAAATATTAGACAACCATTCCAAATTCAAATGGATGCAAGCGATTATGCCATGGGAGCAGTTCTATTGCAGCATGGTAAGCCCAGTTCATTTCATTCTAAAATCTTTAATGGAGTTGTAACTAAATATCCCATATATGATAAATAAATTTATGCATTGGTACAAAGTGTTAAGAAATTGAAGCACTATTTTATGGGAAATGAGATTGTCATCCATACTGACCATCAGCCATTACAGTATTTACAGTCACAGTCAACGTTGCAGTAATCACAACATTTCATATGGATGGGTTTACTACAACAATTTCATTTGTTTATCAGGTATAAAAAGGGAACCTACAATAAGGTAGATGATCTGCTTTCAAGGCCTATTTTAAATTCATCTATTATAGTCAAGCACAATTATGTTTTACATGAAACATAGAACAATATGAAAATGATAATGACTTTCAAGAAGTATATGCAAGCTTGAGTCAAGGAAATCAAATTGAAGAGTTGGATTATCATGTAAATAAAAGTTCATTGTATCTGTGTATTCCACAAGGATAAATAAACAATATCATAAGGGAGGCGCACACTTCATTGATTGCTGGACACTTTGGTGGAGGAAAGACAATAACGAATCTTCAAATGTATTGTTATTGGCCACGCATGTTGGATAATTAATGTTTCTCATTTCACAAGAGGATGTTCTTAATGTGCTACAAGTAATCCTAGCAATAGGAAACTTGGTTTATACACTCCACTTATGGTACCTTCACATCCATGGAAGAGTATCTCAACGGATTTTGTAGAAAGTCTTCCATTGTCAAGGAAAGGTCATGATTACTTGTATATAGTTGTAGATAGGTTCAGAAAAATGTGCATACTAACAACATGTAAAATTCAAATTACATCTGAATAAACATCTCATCTTTTATTCCAAAACATTTGGGTTCATTTTGGTCTTCCTACTTCTATTGTAAGTGATCAAGATTTGTTATTTGTTGGGAATTTTTGGTCAAAATTATGGGACATGATGGACAAAGTTGAAGAAGAGCACAACCTTTCTTCCACAAATAGATGGACAAACCGACATGATCAATAGAACAATTATTCATACTCTTAGAGGATATTGCAATAAGCATCCCAAGTTGTGGGATGAACAGCTGCACTACATACAACATGCATACAATAGGGAAAAGAATTCTTCCACAAACACATCACCATTTGAAGAATGTTATCGGTACTTGCCAAGACCTCCATTGGAGTTCATCTTTGAGAAAGATGTTGCCATTAACGGTCACAATGACATTGATAAGGCAAGGAAGTTCATAGAGAAAATTCATTTGATACATCAAACAATGCAAGAACGGCTTGAGAAAAGTCAAAGCAGCTACAAGGTAAGGCATGACAAACATTGGGTTAATCACAAATTTAAAGTTGGTGACGAAGTTTGGTTATATACTAGCAAAGATGGACTTCAAGGGGAAGGTAAAAATATTAAACCAATCTGTTATGATCCTTTTAAAATTCTAGAAAGATTGGTAACAATGGATTTAAGCTTGATTTTCCTCCCTATGTGCAAATATACTATGTTGTTAATGTTGAAAATTTGAGATTGTTTGAGCCTCCTTTTATTGATGATCAAGGAGAGCATGTTTAGCTACCATCAAGAGATGGTTTATTTCCAGAATATCTAGATGAGCTTTAGCAAGATATCATACTTGAAAAAAGAACCAGAACTTCAAAGAGAGGGGATGTTGAATACCAGAACTTCTATTTTAATTTAGAGATAATAGAAATATTTAATATAATATAATTCTGATTAAGTAAAATATGGTATATTCATCATAATAATGATATTAAAAGAGTTTTGTCTTATAAAAAGATGAGGTCTAACTTTATGAAAAGATGAATTCTTAAAAAATGAAGTGTAAGTAACTAATTAAATTTGGTGATAAATGATGGACAATTTTAAAAACAAAAGTTGTTGAAAATATAATAGGTCATTTCCACAAGAAAATTTTGTCATAACTAGAAACAAATTTTCCCTTGGCTAATTTTATTTTAATCTATCTCTTTCCAAATTTATGTATAGTATGGTGGTTGGAAAGTTATTATTTCAGTAGGTGACTAGCTTTATTGGAATGTCATTATTGTTGTATGTGACCCGTAAAAAATTATTTTTTTTGTTTTTGTTTTTTATGTAATTATAATTTAGTTGTTAAATCAGATGGGACAGCCATCATTAACTTCTATCCACATTCATCATTATAATTCAAGGGATACCACACTCATCATTATTATTCAAGGGAGACCTCACCTTGCAATACTAGTTAGTGGTCCATAAGAGCCCATGCTTTAGGTGTATTTTTTGAGTGCTTGGTAAGTATCTTATATGGAAAGTGAGTTTTAGTAAGGTTTGTATTGGTTTGGATGCTATTGTGAATTGCAACCAAAATAGTTTCTTGCCTATTCATGTTATATCTTCTTACAAGAGATTGGTAAACTTACTCTTGATGTGATCATCAACTCACATATTTTTTTTATATGGAGATAAGGGTGGCTCTCTACATTTCTTTTGGGGTTGTAGGTTGGTGGCATCCTCCATGGAATAATTTTATTTATGAATTCAATGTAGTGCATATTAGAATAAAGGAACGAGAAGATGATCTTGTTTGAGCATACAACACTTTAAATGAAACATTCTCTTTCCGCATATTTTGGAGAATTGTTTGATAACTTCAGATCACATTTCTAACATTGTATTATTGTTTTATGTTGTAATGATGTGGAGAATGTTGTCATATATTTCTCATATTCCCAGTCTACAATCAATTGCTTGACCAGTTTGGAGTTGCTAGCACGGTATGATTGAGTTGCTTCCTGAATTATGTGAGAGGTCATCTGGCACCCATGACCCACCCCAACAACCCCACTAGAAGAGATGGGTTGGCCTTTCGGTCATAAATGGAACTTCCTCTCTTTTCCCCAACCTTGTTCCCCACGACCATTCTTTCTAGTACTATTTTCCCAAGCCATGCCTTTTATTTTCCAAACTCTGTGTACCAACTAGAGCAAGGTCACAGCTTGAGTGCCCGATGCTGCCAAGGGTCACACCCACCCTACAGACATGTTAAACAAAATTCAAATAAAACTAGCCAAGTAAGGAACTTGTTCCACATTTTTCTATTAATTGACTGCCAACACAGGATAAGGGTGCCATTGTTTTCATTCATCATCCTTTGCCCATTCCAAATCTCGAGTGGATTGTCCATGCCAACCATGTTCGGTACCCCATAATTATACTGACACATCCCACAACTTATCAACTTCACCAACTAAACATTGTACCAATAAAAAAGAAAGTCGAGCCAGCAACTACACTAATCTTATAGCTCACCAAACGCTTTTGACATCACTTCATATAGAATACTCGAGCCACATAAATCAAACCCACATGCTTAGAGACCAGATTATGGTGACAGACATCAAGCCATAACCATCTCTGATACCAAAATTAACCTCTAGCTAATCAGAAATTCCCGACCCGATAGATTCTACTCCACATGACTGGACTTACCTAGAAACAAACCACCAATGTTCTTTTACCTTCGCCCATCTACCACCAGAGGATGCAACTGGAGGTACTTGAACCCACATCTTATCTTCAAGCTCTCCCAGAGCCTAAATACCCTAGAACCAAACAAAATTCTTCACAAACCCAAACCCCTTCTGACTCTTTCATGCCCAAGTATGGGGAACCTCCATATCCAAAACCCTTTACCATATAGACCATGTAAGCACTCATGCAAGACAACCAAATACCATACTCGATAGACACTGGGATGAGAAGGACAATGGACTCAGAGCCAACCAGAAACCTAGCGACTCCTTGCCTATGCCACTTCTAATTCCCATCCCCCAAAACCATATACCCATATATTTCATCAGTCAAAGGTCGAAAATACTACTCCATACAAACAAAAGTTGCTAAGTTAAGACCGAAAACATACTAGTGAACACTACCAGAACATAGAGACAATGACCACCAACTTCTTCCGAGAATGACCCTCTCAAATTAGATCCACATGTGCTTGAGTTCGCAGACTACCTTACTCAACAAACCAGACAGAGTTCGTACTGCTCCAAATTTCCTTGTACCTCTACCACCTTCGAGATGGGGCATTAAACGTCGCATGGGTACCGCCATCACTCCAAGTGTTGCATGCATGAAGGGGGTGGCTAGAACGATCTGTTGGATTCACATTAATCGTTGGATGGGGACAAGCCCAATGGGGAAGGCTCGAACCCCAATCGAGGAAAATGAATCATTTGCCTTATTTAGATTTATGATTCATTTATAAATTTGATATCTCTCTCTCTCTCTCTCTGTATATATATAATATATATATATATATTAATATATTTAATATATATATATATATAATATATATATTATTATATATATATATAATATATATTTATATATATTATAACCAAAATTATGGAATTTTAATGATTGTGGATGGTTTGAATTCATATGAGAGAAAAAACAAAAAAATAGTCCCATTTCTCTCTTGTTGGTTTATATTTTCATCTCTATATATATCTTATGACATCAATTATTCACGTATTGAAATTTAATTCATATTGAAAAGATCATTTCAAGATTTAGTTGATAGTGCCTTGTCTCAACCTCCAAAAGAATTTGAGCTATGTTAAAGTCATTAGAGACGCGAGCTTTAATAGAAATAATGGTATCTGGTATATAGGTGGGTTTTCTCAACCCAACCATAATAATTTTGATAATAACAATTTCTTATGCAACTTGAAGGATTAGCTTCTTAGAAAAGAATAAGATAGCTAGTTACAGAATACCTTACTCATTATTTGGTGTGGAGCCTAATTATCTTCCTGATTCAGAGCTCTTGTTTCAGCCATGTTTGGATCTCAATCCTCGAAGGGAGGGTGTGGCAGGGCTTGCCCCTGTGAGCGAGAGTTCGGGGAAAATGAATGCGAAGAAAAAATAGCCTTGTAAAATATTGTAATTTTATAGCTAACCTGGGTTATCCATTAGCCAAAATATGTGATGGTAGATGTTAATTTAGGACCTTTTTCCCTTGAAGGAAACCCTTGATTTACATGAGGGAATTATATTGTGGTTGTGTATTATTATTCTATGTAGGAAAGAGAGAGGAGACCATGTGAGAGCGAAAATGAAGTTACAATGGATGTGTTGTAGGTTGTATTCCTTCAATTTAATGGATAATATAAAAGGAAGGAATGGTTGTTTCTCCATGGACATAGCCCAAATTTTGTGAACCATGTATATCTACATCTCTTCTTTTTTATTATTTTCTATTTTTTTGTTTTTCTGATAGTTTATGTGTTCCATTGGTCTGTTATTTAATTTCTAAATTGGTATAAGAGTCAAAGGCCTATCTAGATGATAAATTCATAAGAAAGAGGGGTTCCTAGTTAAAGTGAGAGAAAAGGTAGAAGATGGTAGGTTTAGGGTTGAAAATTTCAATGGCCAAAACTATTAGCTATAGAGGATGCAAAAGGAGGATTATTTGTATTAGAAAGATATTTAGCTATAGGTGAAAACTTGGAGTTGGGTTACATTTTTGAGTGAGAGAGGGTGCGTTTGGGTGGGAAAATGATGCCTTGATTGAGCCATTTAAGCACTAGATCCAACCCTTTTAAAGCACTCAATCAAGCTCCTTGGTCGCTAAAAATGTAGCTCGATCAAGGGATTAAAACGAACACTCAGTCGAGTTATAATGCTCAATCCAAAATTATGGCTTGATCGAGATTTAAGGCTCACTTGGGCCATTTTTTTATTAAATACTACTCCCACAATATACACATACCATTTTGATAGACCATGGGTAATTTTAGAGCATGGCCAAGAGTATGATAGTAGCTCGACCGAGACGATTGAGAAATTGAAGCATGGAGCAGTGAAATCAATCTCACCAACTGAGATATTAAACAAATGTTTGGATGTATATCGTCATTGATTTGTATCTGATAAAAGATCATAATGGCTCAAGTGGTTACCTCTATATGAATTATGGAATAACACTTCCCTCCATACTACAAAAAAATGACCTCATTTATGGCACTTTATGGATATCATCCACCATCCATCACATCATCTTTAAGAGAAAAATCTAAGGTTCAAGAAGTGGAATATCACGTTGAGTATCAACAATAATTTCTCCAACTCTTAAAGGATAACCTCACTCTAGTGCAGTATCAAATCAAGCAATAGGTAGATCAACATTTTGATGTAAGAAAATGGGTTTTTTTAAGGCTACAACCATACAAATAAATGGCTCTTAAGCAAGATAAGAAGGATAATAAATTATCACCCAATTGTTATGTTCCTTACAAAATGTTGTAAAATATTGGGACTATGGTATACAAATTGAAGTTGCCCACATATTCCTGAGTACACCTAGTTTTCCATGTTTCATGATTAATGAAGGTTATCGGTGACAAGATCCTAGTTCAAACAATATTTCCATAACTTAACGAAGAAGGAAAAATCATATTGGAGCCTGAAGCAGTCACAAAAACAAGAAACCAACAACTACGAAATCGATCAATTTCATAATATCTAATTAAGTGGAATAACTTATCCATTGAATATTCCACATGGGAAGGTGACAATTTTATATATAATCATCCATAACTACTCAAGCGTTGAGGACAACACTTTTTTTTAAGGAGAGTGTCATGTTAGGTCCCTATATTATTAGTATAGCCCACTCATTGTTATTATTATTATAGCCCCCTATTGCTATTGTTGTGCCCATGTAGACCCCATAGTGTTATTGTTGTGCCCCATAGAAGCTTAATATTGTTATTGTTGTGCCCTTACATTGGTATTTTTATGTAGGATATGGTTATATTGTGACCACTTAGACTCCTATATATACCAAGGAGGTCTTGAAACTTGTATCATCCAATAATTGTTCATTTATGTAATGTAAAGGAGGTTTCCCCCTCGAAGAGGCTAATTTTTAAGTCGTTGATATATTTTTTATTTTATTTTATGAGTTGGTTGCATAAAAAAAACTTTATACAGTATTTATCAATATATACATATACACGTATTTGTCAACCAACAAACAAAAAGGGATAATTAACATTCGTGGCATCAATTATTTCCCATGTGGTTTCATCTAACCTAAATTGCTTCCACTACACTTTGACTTGCTCTAGGGCTCGATAACAGAGCATGATACTCCTCTTGTCTAGGCTACACAATGACTCTAGCTAAAACTCTCCCTTTGGTTCCATCTCTAGCACAAACTAATCAATCACATGATTATAATCCTACGCATACCTTTTAAGCATGGAAACATGGAAAACATCATGAACTTTAATCGTATGAGCTAAATCCAGGCTATAGGCCATTGGCCCAATCCTCTTAAGGATTTCAAAAGGCCTAAAATACCATGGTGCCAACTTGGCACATAACCCAAACCTTAAGAAAAATTTCTTGGGTTTAATTCTTAGATAAACATGTTTCATAACTCAAAACTCTTTTTGCACCCTATGCTAGTTTGCATAGTGTTTTTTCCTATAATGTTCCATTTTCAAATTTTATTTTATTATTTGAACCTAATGCTCCATTTCCTTGAGCATATCAGACCCAATAAGGACCCTATTCGTTGGATCACTCCAATTGATAGGAGTGTTGCAACTCCTGCTATAGAATGCCTCAAATGGGCTCATCTTTATGGATTATTGGTATCCATTTTTGTAAGAAAACTCTACAATTGGAAGATATTCTTCCCACTTCTTGGGTTGAACCATTACATACATCTAAACATGCCTTCAAGGATCCTATTTATCCTCTTTGTTTTCCCATCTATCTGTGGGTAATACATGGTGTTGATTGCCAACTTTGTTCCCAAACCTACAAACATTTCCTTCCATAACTATGAAGTAAACTTGTCATCGCTATCTGATATAATTTTCTTTGTAATACCATTTAACCTCACAATCTCCTTCATAAATATTTGTACCACTTCACTAGCAGGATTAGTGGACTTAACTACTACAAAATGAGCTACCTTGTTTAATTTATCAACCACTACTATGATTCTATCATGTTACCTAAATGTTTTCAGAAAACCTATAATGAGATCTGTGAAAATCATCTCCCAGTTCCACTCTAGAATGGGAATATGATGCAAAAATCTTGCTAGATTCTTACACTCAACCTTCACCTGGTGGAATTATATGTATTTCTCTACAAAACTATCCACTTCCTTTTGGATATTTTGCTAATAATAAACACATTTAATTGTTGTAAGTGTCTTCTAGTACACTAGATGACCGAAATAAGGCTTCATGAAATTATTTCATGATGAGCCTTTTTAATTTCTCACTATTTGACACACAAATTCTATTTTTATATTTGATTAGGTTCTCATCAATGAGGTGATATTCCTCACCCTCACCACTTTGTTGTAGTGCTTTTATCAATTTCTGGTATTTTTCATCATGTTGTCTAGTTTTTTTTTACCTTTTCTATTAGGTCTATTTTATAAAAACTCACAGCTTCCACTTGACGCATCCGAATTCTCATTCTAAGAGCATCAACAACCTTATTTTCTCTGCCCTTAATGTACCTAATTTGAAAATCAAACTCACTGAGTGTGGCCAACCATCTTGCTTTGCTCACATTCAACTTGGCTCACTCAAATAAATATTTGAACCGACTATGGTCTGTCATAAGTATGAATTTTTTTCCAAGGAGGTAATGATTCCACATATTTAATGCATGGATGATGGTTCCTAACTCTAATTCATGAGTTTCATAATTCACCTGATGCTCATTTAATTATCTTGACTCATAACACACTACCTACCGTTCTTGCATCAAGATTTCACCAAGCCCTTCCTTGAAGTCATCCATGCATAACAAAAAATCCTTATGAGTGTTTTCAATCCTCAACACTAGTCCATTGGTGGGAAACTACTTTAGTTTCTCAACACCTGTTGCACACTGAGTTGTTTACTCAAATTTCTTGCATTTTCACTACAAGGATGTGATAAGGTGGCCTATATTAAAGAAATTCTTGATGAGTCTCCTATAATAACTTTCCAATCCCATGAATGACCTGATCTCATTCACAATTTTTGGTGTTGTTCATTCCATTATAGCTTTTATCTTCTCTAGATCAACTACTATCCCTTCTCCAGAGACAACATGCCCCAAGTAGTGTAACTATGACTAGAAAAGTCACACTTTCTAGGCTTTTCATAGAGCTTGTACTCCCTTAGCAATTGCAAGGTTCTTGCCAAATGATTCATATGGTCTTCCTCTAACTTGGAGCACACCAATATGTAAACCACAAATACAATGGAAAACTTGTCCAAATAGGGATGGAACATTTTCTTCATTAAACACATGAACAAGGCAGGGAATTAGTAAGCCCAAAGGGAACCAATACGAACTCATAGGGTGCATATCTTGTTCTGAAAGAAGTTTTATGAATATCGTCCTCCTTGATCCTCACTTGATGATATCCTCACCTCAACTCAATCTTGGAGAACAATGCGATTTCTCTCAACTGATTGAAAAGATCATCAATTCTTGGAAATGAGTACCTATTATTTATGGCCACCTTATTTAGTTTCCTATAATCGATGTGAAATGTTAGTGTTCCAATTTAGTATTTACAAAAAATAAAAGTACTCCCCATGAGACACACTTGATATTATGTAACCCTTATCAAGCATTTCCTTTAGCTATAAAATTATATCCACTAGCTCAGGCGTACTCATTTTGTATTGTGCCTTGGATGTTGTTGTTGCTTCAAGTACTAAATCAACAGAGAAATATATCTCTCTGTGAGGAGGTAATCTAGGAACCTCCCACGGAAATACATCCACACACTACTGCAAAATAAGGTACGTCTTCAACAATTCCTTTTCCTCATTTTTATTTTCACTGTCAGCTTTCTCATCTCTAGAAATTTGCATTACAAACAATGTGCATCCTTTTCTATACCTAAATATGGCTTGAATAATAGTGATCAACCTGACTGATGTATGCTTTCTTTTTCCCTGTAGGACTTTGCTCTCTCCTTGTGCATCTAAGAATTCAATTTCTTTCTTAAAGCAATCAACCTTTATTCAATGTAAATACAACCAGTCCATGCCCAATAGTGTGCCATATGCAACCAATGGAAATACATTCAAGTGAGATTTTGTAGGCATGCTACTAAGCTCAAATACACATGACCTTACCCAATGACTAGTTTTCGTTTTTGTTCTAGTTACTAACTGACCTAACCACGAATCTTCATTCAATTCCCTAACTAGATTGCATATACCAACAATCTTTAGGCTGAAATAACTATAACTAGAACCTAGATTAACTAAAATGGAAATAATTTGGTAATGCAACTTACCTTCCCTCTTAATAATTGATGTCTACTTGTTTTCTTGGTAGTTTTCCACTACTACATAAATTGTCGGCTTGTTCTGAGCTATATCACCTACTATCCAAGCTTCTTGAGCACTATATATCTTTGGGCCAACATTTTGTTGATGCAAATAATCCCTTTTCCTGTGATGTTCACCAGAAATAATTTGTGTAGTATGGATTTCATATTTTTAAGTATAATTTTATCAAATCTATTATGATGAGCCATCCAATGGAATATCCACATTAGTTTATGGATTGACTTAATGCTTTTGAATCCAAAATACCTAGTCCTCCCCTTAATATGGGAAGACATAATTTATCTTCAGAAACCAAATCCCACTTTCTTTCTCTCATGGAACCCCACCAAAGAAAGGATTGGTAGATTCCTTTAATACATTTAAGAATTCCCTTATGAACAAATAGAGCTTAAAAGATATACACAAGGAGAGATAAATTACTTTGACTTCAACAACAATAACTTGCCAATAATGTTGAGATATCTAAAGTTCCAACAATCTAGCTTCTTGGATATTTATTACAAAAAATCTTACTGGTGGACTTTTCTAAGAGATTTGTCTACCAAGGGTGCATCTAGGTACTTTTCCATAAGGGAGCTACATTGGAAGCCTGAAATCCTCGCTAAGTGACCTTGAATTTCCAAATTATTAATAAATAAATAAATTTGTGACTTACCAACATTGATAGATGTAACATAGGCATCCATTAACTCATCCAAATTTTATTTAAGGGCTCATGCTTCTTGAATAGTGAGAAACCCCATTAACATCACATCATCAATTAATTCTTGATGGGGGGTGCGAAAATCATCCCCATATAAGCTGAGCCATTTCAACTTAACTTGAGATACTTGTAGGTTTTAACCCCGTACATAAATTACCTACATACGAATTCTAAAACATAGAAAATAAACAATACGAGAGCATAACACATAAAACAAATATACACAGATATTTTCCCCTAGATCCCAAAAACCGGGACTACCAGCTTTATTTTTCATTATTTTCTTTCATTTTTATAATACAAATTTATACATGTCGAAGCATATAATACCATGGACCAAAAAAACATCGTGTCCAATACCATGGACCAAAAACCATCACGTCCAAAAGAAAAACATGTGCGAAAATCATGCACAAAACCATAGGTGGGTTCGCCCAACCTAACATAGGGTCCAAAACCAAAATTTTCTAGGGTGCTATCCCGGACCCCATAAAGTGGGGTTACGAGTACACCTCAAACCCCCCCCCTTCTAACCCCCCCAATTACTACATGGGCTAGTCGTGGAAAGAATTTAACACAACCCAACATTCTCCCACTTGTTGTTTTCTTTCCGTAGCGGGCCATAAGAGATCTTAGTCATTTTTCCAGCCCTGTAATGCCCATTGTCTCTCTACATCAAGAGAACTTCTGAGAGCTCAGATTTTGTCAATGCATCTACAATATTCTTCAAAGTGTCCACCTTTACCAGCAACACCTTTTGTCTTCTATCATATCCCTCACAAATTGATGTTGCAAATCAATATGTTTTGTCTTTGAATGATATGTGGGGTTCTTTGCCAAGAAAATTGCACTTTGGCTACCACAGTCTATCCTTATAGCTCCTTGTATAACCCCATACTTGAACACAATCTCTAGAACCAAACTTCTTCCTTGCTTGCATGAGTGGCTACCATGTATTCTACCTCTGTAGTTGATAGTGCCACTACAGATTGTTTCTTACTCATCCAACTGGCTGTGCCTCCAAATAGGTTAAACACATACCCACTTGCAGATCTTCTCTGATCCAAATCTCCAGCCCATTTTGCATCAACAAAGCCATGACTATCCAAAATTCTATCCAATCCTGGTCTTCCTTAGTAGCACAAACCATAATCACTAGTGCCATGCAAATACTTGAAAACACACTTCACTGTTGTCCAGTGCTACTTCCATATTTTTGACATAAACCTACTCAATATTACCACTGCATGTGCAATGTTTGGTCTAGTACAAACCATTTCATACATCAGACTACCTACTGCACTTGAATATGGAACACAGAACATGTCCTCTTCCTCTTCTTGTGTCTTGGGACACTGTTCAACAGATAACCTCACACCTACAGGAATAGGAACCTTCGCCGGTTTACTATCCTGCATATTAAACCTTTGCAGTATTGTCTCGACATACATCCTCTGGTTTAACTAGAGCTTTCTCTTTGCTCGATCTCTTTTAATTTCCATGCCCAAAATAAGGTTTGAAACACCAAGATATTTCATGTCGAATTTCGAGGACAATTAGGTCTTCAAATCCTGGATAATTTCTTTGTCATTTCTAACCAGCAACATATCATCCACATACAAGACCAAATAAATAACACAGTCACCAATTAATTTAAAATACACACATTGATCTTCTTTGCTTCTGGTGAAGTCAAGTCCCCGTATAAATGTATCAAATTTTTGATACCACATCCTTGGTGACTATTTTAACCGATACATACACTTCTTTAACTTGCATACCAATTCTTTCTTACCCTTCACCACAAAGCATTCAAGTTGCTTCATTTAGATTTCCTCTTCCAAATCCCTATGAAGAAATGTTGTCTTCACATCCATATATTGTACTTCAAAACCAAAAGCAACAGCAACAGTTAAAGTAATCTAACAGAAGTTACCTTGGCAACAAGAGAAAAATATCACCAAAATCAATTCCTAGCACCTGGATATAACCTTTTGCTACAAAGTAAGCTTTGTATTTCTCCACCTTTCCTTTTGCATTTGTCTTCTTCTTGAACATCCATTTGTTTCCAATGGGTTTCCTTCCAACCGGCAACTCCACCAGATACCAAGCCTCATTTTTGTGCAAAGACACCATTTCATCAACCATGGCCTCTTTCCAGAGTTTTGCATCCTCTGAAGCTATTGCTTCTTTCACAATTATGGGATCATCATTAATAATAGATAAAGAAAAATTTGAATATAAAGCAAATGGACTATACCTTTCTGGCTGCCTTCTTTCTCGAATTGATCTTCTCACACCCGACGTTTGTGGCTCATAATCTTCTTATCCCTCCTCTACTATAGAGTCTGATTCTTCCTCCTCTAGCTCAAACTCTATCTTCTCAGGTTCCCTTGGTTGAACTTCATGTTTAATAACATCTTTCACCTCTCTAAACACCACATCTAGGTTGTACACAACCTTCCTTGTTACTCATTTCCAAAGCTTATAACCCTTTAAACCATCCTTATACCCAATAAAGATGCACTTTTTAGATTTACTATCCAACTTGGTTAATTTCTCCTTTGGAACATGTACATATGCATCACATCCAAATACCCTTAGTTGAGAAAGATAGGTTTTCTTACCAGTCCATACCTCTTGTGGAGTTTTATCTTTCAATGCTCATGAAGGTGATCTGTTGGCCAGGAAACATGCTGTCTCCACCACCTCTGCCAAGAATTCATGTCCTAACTCGGCACCATTGAGCATGCTTATTGCCCTTTCCATCAATGTCTTGTTCATTCTGTAACTCCATTTTTCTGAGGTGTATATGGAGTAGTCTTCTACCGTACTATACCTAACTTCTTGCAGAATTCTTCAAATTCCTTACTGCAAAACTCTCTGCCATTATCTAACTTCTACACCTTTATCTTCTTCTCTATCTGGTTTTCCACCAAAGCCTTAAATTCTTTAAACCTGTCAAAGACTTCAAATTTCTTCTTAAGGAAATATATCCATGTATTCCTTGAGAGGTCATCTATAAATGATACATAGTAC
>APFE031628482.1:0-10063 GCA_000404065.3 Pinus taeda
ATATATTATTTATTTATTATTATGAACAAATAGAATAGTTAAAAAAATTACATTAATGCTATATATGCATTAGGACAAGAAGACTTAAAAGATATTATTTAATTATTATTATGAGAAAAAAAATAAAAAATTGATATTAGTATTTATTTATGAGATTTTTTATATTTATTTATGACGTTTCAAAAGAAATCTATGAGAAGAAGAATAATTATCATGAACAGGGGAAAATTAATGAACCAAAAAGATAAAAAGTTAAAATGCTAGTGTGGAAAATTCAAAATTATGTATATAATTTGCTTTTTGAATTTTATAATATTTAATATTTAATAATAATAAAATTGTTGAACCAGTCCAATGTCAAAGCCATGTGTAAGTATGTCCATCTTTCTTAAAATAAAAATAAAATATTTTTTAAATAGGAAAAAAAAAATATTATGCAAATTTCATTAATTGTGTATATGATCTAATATAAATTCATGTAAAGTAATTAGAAGTAAAATAAAACATGTGAGTAAGATCTTTAATAAGTGATATCAACTTCAAATATATCTATAGATAGAAAAAAAAATGTTAAAAAAAAATACTTTAATATTATATAGAGTAAAATATCCAATATGGATTATGAATAAAATATTTTAATATGAATTAATATTGACCTATATTTTAGAATATATATCAATAACAAAAAAACAAATAAAATGACTCAATACATATGTTATGTAATCTCTATAATATTCAAAAATACAATTGAAACAATAAAAAAATTAGAAGCTATTTTCTTGCCATCTAAAATAAATTTACTCATGGAAAGATTTGATCTTCTCAAATTCAAATTCAAATTAAGTGTGCGGTTAAAAAAGAAAGTTAGAAAGATAAAATAATTAGATAACCATGGAGCAAAAGACATGATGGCTAGGAAAGGAATCCAAGGTCTCTCGTTACGGGTAAGGAACGCTTCACCGAATGAACAGCAAATTCAAATTAAGTGTGCGGTTAAAAAATAAAGTTAGAAAGATAAAATAATTAGATAACCATGGAGAACGCTTCACCAAATGAACAGCACCAAATAAGCATAAGTGGAAATAACCGGCATAACTGGCAGCGATCGGGAATAACTCGCATAACCGGAAGAAAAGCGGTATATTCGTCAGCGATTACCGTCAGATCCAGTGAGAAAATTCGCGTATGAGATAATTACTCGCGTATACATTTGTTGAAATTAGCATATAGACGATAACTCGCGTATCCGCTGGTGATAACTCAAAATATCTTGTGGGAAGCTGCATATCAGGTGATAATTCGCGTACATAGTGATATTGACGATAATTCGCATATCGGGGGCGGTTAACTCACATTTTCTGCGGCGATAATTGCAAATTGGGCAGTGCTAACCCAGATATAGGGCTAAATTTAGTCGCATAATAGAGAACCCGCAGATGCCGCAAGATAACCAACATATCCAGTTCTGGGTTATCTCATGCCCTGAGATACCTCAAAAGTAAAAATCGCCATGTACCATAGCATCGAAAGCTCCGGCTTGAACGCCATGTACCATCGAGTCGATAAAGAGTATCAGATTCTGAAAATGGAGGCGTGATAATGCAGAGAGGAAAGGCGGAAGGGTTTTTGTAAATGAGCTACATCCTCTATTCACTTCTGAGGTTGGAGTAAACCCATCTGAAAGTGTTGACCTTCGCCTGCAATATTCTGTCATTTCCAGTTTTAATAGTTGGACGGGTCATATCGTTCTGGGTAAACAAACTGTTTTGTAGTTTTTTTCCGAGGAATAAACCATTTTGTAGTTGGGGTTTAAAATAAATTTGTTTTGATTTAAAATAAAGTCTGACGATCAGAATCAGAGTCATCCAGTTCGGCTCTATCACTTTACAAACACGATGAGTCTGATTGATCTTTCAAACCAGAATTTCGATTTATTTATCTGTTTTGGTAACAAGGTTTGGAAACTGCTCAGCCGTTAAGTTTCACCTTCTCCAAAATTCCTATCCCGAGAGAACAAAATAGCTGTTTGCTTCAAAACATTTCTCTATGTGCTTGAGGTGGAACATTCACTGGAGAATCCAATTTTGAGAGAAATGCACAACGGATTCCACCATTTTCACTTACAAAAGAGAAAACCCTATACATGTCTTTACCTTTATGTAAAAAATTTCATAAACCTATACATGAAAATTTCATAAACCTATACATGGTATGGCATTCTTCCTCTTCGGACATATAAATAAAACATATATATATATATATATATATGGCGTTTTCAACGCATCATTTCCTATAAAAACACACATATATAACCTTATATATGGTTTTTCTCAGTTACAATTATATGGAGGATATATGGTTACGGTTACCAAAAAGATTATTATTTTTATTTGATTATTTAAATAAAATTAAATATCAAAATTTAAATAAATTAAATAACAATTTATAACTTAAAAAAATATAAAATAATAAAAAAATATAGATAAATTAAGTGGAAAAAAAAACATTGTATATTCTAAATAGATATTGAGACATGTCCATATATTTGTTGATTTTTGAGAAAACTATTAATATATTTGTTGATTATTGAGAAAACTATGTGTATGTTAATAATTGTAGACTTAAATGTAAAATAAAAAATATATCTAGAAATGTTCAGTGAGCTTAAGTTGATTGCAGATTTTAGGAATATTTTGGAATCTAACGGACATGGGCGCACTCAAAAAATTGATTGCCCCTATGTCCCTGGGATCCCGGAATATTTCGGGAATCTGCAATAGACTTAAGGATGGCCAAAAATGTTATTAATAATTTGAGATATTGTTTAATAAATTCAATATTTCAAAAAAAAAAATCATATTATATAATTTCAACAACTCAAAATTATTATTTTTCAAATTTTAAACAAAATTTTATTTCAAATATAATTATTAAAATAAATTTCATTTTTAAAATACTAAAATCAAATATGGAAAGTCTAATATTCTAGCTACCATTACTAATTTTAACCATGTATATATCATCCAAATTTGTTAATAATTTATTTTCAATAATATCTTGGTTAGATTTTGGACCAATATTTTTATTAAATAGAGAAAGAACAATCAACCTATAACCAATGACTGATAAATAAATGAAAATAGGTTTCTTTTAAACACTACTACTAAATACTATCATGGATATGGAAATGATTTGATCTTAAATTACTTATAAAAGGTGTGGAGTGACATACTTTTCCAGAAAAAAATAATTTTACGAAGAAATGACATGTGAAACACATGAAATTAACCACCCTTTCAACGCTACCGTTGTAACTTTGATTAACTATTTACCCATACATACTATATTAATTTTATATATTACAGAATGATCGTTTCAAATCATTCTAAAATAGAATTTATTTATTTTAATTAGTGAAATGTTAATTAATTTTTATTTTAAATTTACTAATGTATTCAAGAAAATTAAAGTTATAACTTATAAATTAAAATTTTAAATTATATATGAGAAAAATAATCTATAGTAATATTTTAAGCTAATAATTTTATTACAGTCATAGATTTATTTTAGTTTTGCATCTATCACATTTCTAAGGGATCAAATTTCTTGAAATACAAATCTTGCTTATATTGCAAAATTAAAAATAGAAAATAAAAAAATTGCACCTCTTCTTCTTGGTCCTTGATAGATATAGAGTTAAAGATAGATTCATGCTAGTTATGTGTGTGTGTGTCAAATACAAATTAATTTAAGAAATAATTACACATCTCTTTCTTTTTGAGCCACAACCCATTAAGATGTTTTAATATATCAATAGCTTACATTGAAATATCTATTTACATTATTTATAAAAATATATGTGTATGTTAATTTAAATAAGGAAAGATTTACACATATCCTTCCTTCATTTTGAGTAGCACAATATTAAAAGAATTCAATCATCTCGTTTTTTTTTCAATTCCTTTATATAATATATGCATAGTTAACATTTTTTTTGTATTAATATTTTTTATTATTAATATTTTTTGTCTTTGCTACAGTTATTTTGTGCAAAGACATGGCAAATACCTGTTCTCGGGTCATCCGTTGGCAGTTCTTGATATCCCAAGTAAGCCCTTGAGTCTTTGGAATCTAGCTCGAGGGTGAAAAATGCAAGTAATCTTAGCTACAGTTGTCTAAGGTTGGGCGGAGAGTTGTAGTCCAAAACTCAATTTCCAAAACACTACAAGAAATTTCTCTTATGTATTTGCATTTCCCACAAATATATGTTTACATTTTTGGATTGAAATGGTATGTGTAAATGAGCTGAGTGAGCTGAGTGTCAGTTGCATCTCCTATATTGGCACAATATTGTAGAGAATAGTTAGGACTACATTTTTTCTTTAAGATCATAAATTGGTATAAGATGCAATTTCTATGCCTAATAAGTAGGATCATGTTACATTTCTAGTTTGAAATGGTGTGTTGAGGAAAGACATTAATTTTCTTTGTTGTTACTGAATAAACAACATACATTGTGAAGCCTTGAAGGCATTAAAAATATCGATAAAGATCTGAACCAAGAAACATGACAAAGGCTTGCATATGAACCTCTCTTGTTAAGGAATAATGGTTACATTGAAGACACTTGTCTTAACAGGGTTAGTGTATACATATTTAGATGTATAAATAAACATATACATATATTGGTTATAACTGCATGCTTTAATTTTTGAGGTGTTGTGCTCATGTGGTGGAATTTCTCATCATTTAAATATAATGGTGCATGACCTTACATGATGGGATTCCTCAGCCATCCACTTTTAGCAACCCATGTTCTTTCCCTAAGGGGCACCGATGTTGGGGACTACAGATCCCTGTCAATAGCCAAATGCCTGGGAAGTCCCTGAGTGGCGCCATAGAGCCGCTTGTAAGATTTATTT
The DNA here is from genome assembly GCA_000404065.3 of Pinus taeda. NCBI lineage: Eukaryota > Viridiplantae > Streptophyta > Pinopsida > Pinales > Pinaceae > Pinus > Pinus taeda. The sequence continues at coordinate 4,923 of APFE031628482.1, forward strand.
GGAGCATGGAACCTCTAGTATGTGTCAGGAGAGGTTAAGTCCCTTCAGGAGTTAACAACAAGTCTCTAGCATAAGGTAGCTGAGAGATTTCCAATGTTTATATGCATGGAATCCCATGTCCCTAAATAAGGAAAACCTAAAGGTCGGGAACTTGTTGGAGTTGCTTCAATATAACCTCAGGAGGGGTAATGCCTGTAGGTCCTTTAGTAAACCACCGTAGTCATTATTAGAATTTGGTACATATCTTGAAGTGCGCAGAATTGTTGTGTCCAGGCCATGGCCGAATGGACCAGTAGAAAGCTAAAAATGCGCAAAAGAGAGAAAGCTTTGTTGAGAACCTTTTTGACCAAGATTGAACAGGTTTATTAGGATCTTGAAATCATCCCTGTTTGGTTCGTAATGAGGATCGAGTGTGAGAAGTGTTGCAGTGAAATTGAGTGAAACCTTAATATTATAGCTCAACCAAGAAAACCTTATCCCTTAGCATGGAAGAACCCTAGTCATGGACGCTTGGTATTGGTACGCCCAGATTTTCCCTACCATGATTAGATAAGTAAATAGTGACATGGCCTGGAACCCCTAGCCTGGAAGGCTTAACACAAAGACTTCTATTGTGTTGCAAAAGGATTCACTGAGATGACACCAGCTGGGATGAATTAGCTGGCACCTATGCCTAGAAAGTATATTGTTGGTTGGAGGTGGTGCCCACTAAACAATGGATCCTGGAAGCCCTCATTGACAGTGCCAAGAGCACGTGAAGTGATGTCAACTACCACAGAAGCCTAGTAGGCACCCAATTGGCCAAGAGGATCCCTACTAACATGTATTCCTGGTAGTCCCCACCTAGAGGTATGAAGGAGTTCAACAAACCACGATAGACTGAGTTACCATAGCTGGCAGTAACCCAAGACAACTCAATCTACAGCCTCATATGAGAGGGATTTCCCCCACCTTCCAGCCTCATCCAATTTACATAGGATTCAACTTATCAATTGGTACAATGCGCAATCCAAAATGATCATTTAGAAACCAAACACACAGTGTTGAAACTGGTTTTTGTAGGTGCTGTGAAATAATTTTGTAGCGCAACAAAAATCCTATAGGTGATATGAAATGATTTCGTAGCGCTCTAAAAAAAAAATTGTTTTTAGATTTCAGGAATGTGAAATGACTTTTTCTTTTTATAATAGACTTCCCATGGCCTTAACTTGCTCCTTGACATTGTTAGCGACTTAATTTACCTCTCTTCATAGAGATTTACAATGCTAACTCTAACTTACCATTTAGGAACAAATCTCAATGGGTTTTGACAACATTCAACAAAATGAGTGCTTTATTTTCTTCTAAGATAGTGTTCAATCACTAACATAAATTCATGCAACCACTATTCTAGGGCATGGACACACATTCTTCTATAAGCTTTATGACAGGAATCCCACAAAGACAAATAGGCAATCACACTATACACATTGCTAATCGGAGAAAGTTAGAGGGAATTTTAACATTGTTTCCTAAAAATAATGTTATGTTCTATGGTAATAACACTTAGTCATTGTAAATGTCACACAAATACTACATCAAAACATATGGAATACTTTCCCATGGGGATTTGATCCAAAATAAAAAAGAACCGTGCATATCTACACAATGGTTGAGGCCACAATATTCAAGTTTCCTTTCAATATGGTCTCAACATACGATATACTAGAACCAACAACATATCAATAGAAAGTACTCAACTATCAATGACAGTATAAGGCCCAATAATGGTACACCATCAATACAAAGCATCTACAACCACTATGCTTCTCAACACATTCAGATTCTTAACACAAATTGACTCAACAAGTGCAAACAAACAAATTCATTAACAATAGATAGGCAAATAAGTTAACAAACACAGAGGCATATAGACAAACTTCTCATTAATCAAATTCACGTATGCATTAAACTTGCTAGATATACAATGTGAACATATGCAGCCCAGGCCTCTCAACCTTTGTCTCTTCTCCCCATGTTGGAGCTTCTCTTCTCCTCCTCCTCTTTGGCCTCCACTACACTCTCTCTTCCTAAACACTCTTCCTCCTTAAAGATTAATCTAACATGGGATAACCAAGAGTCACAAGATGAATCATTTCCCCTTCTCCAAAAAATAAGGGAAACTAAAACTTCATTTACATTAGGAAATAATTCCTCTAAGTTATTTGAAAATAAAAACTCATTTCCTAATGTAAATATCTACAATTTCTTACAAAAACATTTAAATTTCTCCTAGTATCATCATGTGACCATCCCATCACATTGGTAATTTTTGGTCCAATCTTCATCAAATTTTGTGCTCCATCTATGAACCTACATCAAGCTCCCAAGGTATGGATATTATGACCTCTTGGTCATATGCATCTATTCTTCTCATAACAACTTCAATTCATGAGCTGCAACAGCCCTTTGTAGTAAGACGTATCCACCTTGCTACATGATACCTCACCCAACTTTCTCCTTTGGTTGGGATTTTGGAATATTCATAGTTCTTTTCTTTGGAACCCTTCGAGCACTCCTTGCTCAAGGCTCCTATAAATATCCTCACCTTACTTTACTATCACCCATATAGTGAAACTTAAAATCTTACCTGACCTTTAATAAACTTGTACCTTCTTTTAATTCTTCTACTGTGAACTCTAAACTTTACTTGTTGTCAAACTATTCAAAATTTCCTCAGAATCGTAGGTTGTATCTTCATACAACCAACTATAATTTTCTTCTTTACTTTTGTCAATTTCATTTGTTGTCTTCAGGCTTCTCATCAAATGTTCATATTCTTCATCACATGTGTTCATCGCCTTTAAGTTATTCTTCCATGGCTCCAACTCAATTCCATTGATTTTTTCTTCCCATTGAGAGTTTATCCATGTCTCAACTTCACCTAGAACAAATTCTATTTTACCTTCTTATGGAGAATTCATCTATAACCCTAGTCTTCCTCATATTTCTGTAGCAATCCTCTCATCATCTCTAGTTGTAATTCGATTTCAGCTACTTCTCTAAAGTTTGTTCTGACTTGATTTATTATGGCTTCTCTCCTGAACTTTAGTATTACTCTCAGTAGTCACAAATTTAATTATATGATCTCCTCCCAGCTCGCTCTGAACTCCACACAAGAAACTACAACATGATGGCTCCATTAACCCATTTGTAAATACCATCCTAAGCTCATCCATGCCTAGCCTTCTACTAGTATTTTTGTGGACTCCTTCCTCTAAAATATTCATTTGAGTACTCTATTCTCTTTTGGTTTCTGCATGCAATTTACTCGCCTTCTTTCTCTGATAACTTTGTTTTTCTTCCTCACAAGGTTCCTTTCCATCATCCTCAACTACAAACATTCATCACTGTTATCTATAATCAACAATTAATCCATCATTTACTGAAGAAAAAAAATTACGATTACCTCCTTATTCAATCTTCACTTGAACGCACAACTATTATTACAGAATTCTTCTTACTATTGTCATCCCTTAGCCTATTCCAAACCTTCTTGTTCTTTCAATCATTACAAATATTCATCTTGGCCACCCATTATCCAACCATAACTCTGGTCATCTTGAATTTCTTATAGCAATTGCTTCACATGATTAATTTTTTTTTATTAACTCAATCACCTCCTTCTCAAATATTTCATCACTCATTCCTTTGAGTCCAACTCCTTTGGTAGTTTTCTTCTTGTGCTTGGGACTTTCCTCTAAACCCATACTATGACTAATAACAATCATCTTCATCTCTTCCTCTTGTAAGCTCTTCTTGTCTAGTAGTGAGTTGCAACAACCCCTTCTTGTCTTTGTAACAAGTCTGCTACTTGTCACCCATACGAAGTCATCCTCCTAGTATATTCTCTTCTCTAGGTTCTCTATAGTAGGACCTCTTCTTGAGCACTCTTTCTCCTTTGCTTTCAAATTTGTTGGTTGCTACATCTTCAACTAATCACTCTTCCTAGGTTTTGACAAATTTATTTTATTGTTGGGTTCTATCACCATTTCTTCATCAAAGATCTATTCCTACTCCTTCTCCTTTGACATAACTTAATTTCTATAGTATTTATTACCAATTCATTCCTGCAAACATGATTCTTTTAATTACCAAGTTAGCATAAACATAACATTCAATTTTTTTATAAGATACATAACAAGAACTCATCTCCCACAATATTTATTAGATCTACTTGTTGAACCAATTCCTTTCCAACCAATACACTTGTTTTTCCTCAACAGCATGTCAACTCTTAACATCCCTACAATCATCTCACTTACTATTGTAAGGTTCTTCTTCTCTTCAACCTATTTTCATTGTTAATTTGTCTTCAAATCTATAAATTCCATATGTCCATGGATCAAATCTTCTTGTCAGGCGAGCATCTCCACTATCTCTTCACTTCACTTTTAGTTGTATTGTAACTCTAAAATCAAATCAGATAGGAATTTCTAGAGAAATAGGAAACACAACATCAAATAAATATACTATTTGGAATGGAGACATTCCAATAGACTTTTTGGCGCTAATTTAGTCAGCCCACGGGCATTAATCAACATTTTATGTGAGAAATTTTTATTCCCATGCCGTAGCGTTTTGATGATATTAACTAAAATCTTGATGGAGGACTCAGCTAGACCATTTCGTTGTGGCTAATAAGCATTTGAGTGTCCTAATATTATGTGGTATATGTTACAAAAATCAACCATTTTCTTTGGCTTAAAGGCGACATCATTGTTACTGATAATATTATGGAGGCTTCTAAACCTAGACAGAATGTTACCCTATCAAAATTGGATAATGACGATATTTTTGGTTTGCCTGGTTGGGTTACCACATTTCCACTTGGTAAAGTAGTCAGTGGCTACTAATATCCACCTATGCTAGCCTAAGGAGTTGGGATGGATTTCACCAATGAATTTCATCTCTCTCTCTCCCTCTCTCTCCCCTTTCCTCCCCCTCTGTCTATCCCTCCCTCCCTTTCTCCCTCTCTCTCTCTTACCCTCTCCCCATCTACCTCTCCCTTCCTCCTCTCCCACCCTCTCTCCCTCTCCCCCTCTCCCGCTCTCTCCCCCCCTCTCTCTCACCCTTGCCTTCCTCTCTCTCTCCCCCCTCCC